>JACJUY010000265.1:222531-239349 GCA_014220935.1 Platorchestia sp. MABIK
AAATTACCCTAGCCTTGTACGTTTATATTAGAATTAAATAAAAGAGTAAAATGTCATCTCCCTTGCAGCCTTGCACACACACTCAGGTGAAATATTTAAAAAAAAATTCTTTTAGTATGGTGTATTCTTTGGAAAAATTAGTTCAGGATATTCAAAGCTTACGCTACTGAACAGTTAAACTTTATTTTTTTAGGGTAAAAATTAGCTTTGCAAGCGGGTTCAAACTTGTTACGGCGAGTCCTATTCTCCGAGTCGGGCCAGCGGCCCAGCGATAGCGTTAGTTCAAATCTTAGTTCTCAATTTGATTTTGCGAGAGGAGCTGTGAGTTTAAGTGGTTCGCAATGATTGTGAAAGAATAATGTTCATGTAATAAGGCATAAGCTGTAAACATGGATTTTAGAAATTAATTTTATTGATGGTTTTTGGTGTGTTTCATTCTATTGGCACAATTCAAATTTTTCCTAGCTTAATTAAACTTCTAAAACGAATTTGTGCTATCCGTTATTGCTCAAAACTGTTTCGTCACTTGGTGAGCTGAAATTAAGCTCAATTTTTTTTTCAGTTATGTGGAGGGTGGCTCTTCGCACAGGTTTTGGAAATAGAGCAATGGTGTGTATATCAAAATAAACTGAGTATATTGTTATTTCGTAGTATTTCTCGATTTATTTTATATTCTAGGTGTTATATGACTTATTTTTGTAAAAGTAGCTTTTGGAACACTAAATCATAAATTTGCTGGTAGCATTTTTCGTTTCCTTTCCATTTTAATTCCAAGAAACTCAGGAAATCAACTAATTCAACTTATCGCTCTAATTCAGTTGCGCAATTCGTTTTGGCTTGGTCAAAAACTCGCGTAGAAGGAATTTTGCAATCACGTTCCGTTATTTTTCAATATTTTTATTCCAAAACTGGAAAAAATGTTCGAAACCACAGCCGTTTATTTTGCAAAATGGAAACTTGTATAGTTTAAAGCTTCAACCTCCAAAGTAGAGAGTATTTTTTAGGGATGCCGTTGCCTTAAACAATTCAAGCTACATATTTCCACGGGTGATTTAGTAATATCAACTTCTACGAATAATTTTTGAATTTAACCACTTGTGGCCCTGAACCAGTTTTGGAACTTCCAAGTAAATTTTCAGTAGATTGAATGAGTCAAGAAAGAACAGCAAATTGGATTGGGCTTAAGATGTGATCCGTTGCATGAAATTAGATTCATTCCATTTGATTTTTGGCATAGATTTGATTAATTGATTATTAGATTTCAATTGCATGCAAGAAGAATTTCAATGAACAAATGTTTCAGCAGCCCATTGATAAAAAGTATGATTCAAGGTAAGTTTCGAAAAATTTCAGGATGTCAGAAGGAAAAGAATTTTAAGTTTTGCTTGCAAGATGTAGAAACTGATTGCAATTTCATTTTGAAATAGTCAAGAAGTAAGAACTTATTTCCGTTTCTCAGAATTTCATGGTGATTTTGAACGACCGTTGAATGTTATAAGATCATTATATTATCGCCTTCATTTGTCTTTGACAATCAGTTTGGCCAAGAAACATTAGAAAACTTTAGATTTGTGAAGGGCGAAATATTTTCAGGCGTTCGAATGAATTGGTTCCTCACTGTTCTGTTGGCTTCTATTGTACTGAAGAGTTGGTTCGTTTTTATCAGCTCCATTAATTGCTTCTTATACGCACCGCAGAAATGAATGTATTGACGTTAGGCACAAAATTTTCAAAACATCCTTAAATGAACCATTTGTAGCTCCATCGAGAATTGTTACAGATTCAACTTATTTAGTTCTAATATAAAACATGGGCTTTAAAAGATAGCTTATAGTTGGTAAAAATGCTTCGATATTTTCTTTAATTAGTCGCTTCCATCTGGCTGGCCATCAATGATCTTGATGCAAGATATATTTCGCCTATAAAACAGAATGTATTTTTCATTATCGA
The DNA here is from genome assembly GCA_014220935.1 of Platorchestia sp. MABIK. NCBI lineage: Eukaryota > Metazoa > Arthropoda > Malacostraca > Amphipoda > Talitridae > Platorchestia > Platorchestia sp. MABIK. Next base: position 224,482 of record JACJUY010000265.1, read on the forward strand.
TCAAAATTGCTGGATATTTTATTGTGTTGAGAAGCAAACAAAATTTTTCCCCTTCAGTATTTATTCTATTTGTCCGTGAGATGTAGATTTCAATAGTTAGAGTCGTAGCAAGTGTATTATCATCAGTTAAAAACATGAATTTGAAAAATGGAGTACATTGAACTGCATCACTGATAAATACCAAAACCTGGAGGAGACCCAAAACTGTTCTTTGAGAAACTACACGGTTAATAGTAGTTCTGATAGAACCTTACCAATTACAACACATAGTTTCGATTCGTCATGTCATGTATGAGTCAACTCAGTTCTGAATAACCCCTCTAATGCCCTAGCATTGCAACTTCGAGAGTAATAGGTTTGTTTCCGAAAATGGAGGAACGGAAAGAAACTATATGGATAAAAATATGAAAACAAATTATCGAAGATGAACTAGAATGGCTGCGTTGTCTACTTTTAAAGATCTGAAATCAAACGACTTGTCATAAAGAAATCATTTTTGTGCTATGGTTTGAGAGGATAGGAGACATACGGTAAATACTTAGCAAGTTCACTGAGTTCAAGTTCACTTTTTTCATTCTTTTTATTCATTTTCGAGTTGTTAATACATTTATGATATCGGAGCACTGAGTTACATTAAAAAGATAGAATTGGTTTCGTGGAATCGATTGTAGTAATTCTAGTGGAGAGTTGAGTCAGTAATGATTTAAATAGCAGCGTTTTCGCTATGTTAATAATGAATTTGGTTGATTGATTTAGAATTTCTGTTTCTTGATGAATTGTTACATTTTCTTGAAGGATGGATACGATTTTCCTGGTGTAATTAATTGTGATTTACAAACAGAATTGAACGGGCCTTTAATTAGTGTTCAATATCGTTTTTGAATCAGGTAAATGTGAAAATGAAATCATTTTTCTGGATATAATTTTACGTGATTTCTTCCATAGATTCTAAACCTTGCATACATTGATTAGGATAATTTTCCATCATGAGTCAATGCAAAGTATGGTAGGTGCTGTATTACTTTCATATTTAGAGTAATCCAAGACGTTTGTTATTTTTTGGGCATAATTTACGCTTGATTATCAAACAACAGATAGAATTTACTGTGAAATTAAAATAAATGTTTATTGATTGACCTAAATATGATAACGTTACACTCGATATTGACAGTGATATTAGCATCATGAATTAATAGCAAACCTTGTCATGAACTATCATCGAGGCGGCAGAAAAGCGTAGGAATCTTAAATTGGCCTCTGTAATAACGCATAACCTACTGACAGGGGAAGCTCAAATTGTGCGTACTTGCTACCGAATGAACGCCCCACACTGCAGCTACCGTTGTCGTCAGGTAGGGTATGAAAGACTGAACCGTTTTATCAGTTTACTGGGGGCCGGACTGGCGAGTCCGGTGCTATCGGTGGGGAAAGCTCAGTCAAAATGCGACTGCTCGTACACGACGAGCGCTCTTACGCGGCCCGGCTCACGAATGCATGAATGGAGGCACAAAATCACGTGGTGAATTATCAGGGGATACCTACCTTGAATAATGAAGAATACCTCTGCAGTGTCTGTTCTGCCTCCAATGATACTACAACAACAAGAGCAGCAGCAGCATCATGTTTGGGCGATGCCTTAAACAGGTCCGAGCTGAGAACGGTGTTTCGGGAAGAACAAAGCAAAGGCAGCGATGAAAGCACTCATTCGGAAAGCTTAAGGTAAGTTGCATCACAACCACCATGCTCTTATTTGAGTTCTAATTTATGGCCTTAAAATCGATGTAAATTGTTTTCAAGCAGATTGTCAAAAGAATGTAATAAGCTCGAAATCATACAATCAAGAGCACCTGACTCCTGGATGGCATCATGTGGTAAGACATACCAATTTTTGTGTGCCCAATTTTGATTGTACCTAAATAACTCAGGTCACCAAGCGCCCATTTTGAGGCTCAAGCGTCCTTTCTCGACAATAAGACTACGTGTTGGATCTTTCTATTAGTCATCCACTTTGAGTTGCGAGTGATATGCACGCACATAAATTTAAAAATAAATCTTCATGAGTATATATTCTAACATTATGACCGCAATTGGTTAAACTGAATTTCAATATTCAAGGAAAATTTGAAGTTAAGTAAAGTTAGCTACTTTGAAAGTGCAAACCATAACCAGATCCGGCCTTCATTTTGCTTCAATTAAATATTCATTAAAAATTTAGTTTGTGAAATTGTTCGGTCAGCAGCATTAGGAAAATCCCCTCCGTGATCACGTGTAGAGTACGTTGCACTGAAAGTCTTAATGATGATAGTAGTCATTTGGAGCGATACTAAGTCTAGCCTGTTATTAAAAGGGGGATGAAGGAAGTGCCGGATACGGGTATTGTCTCAACTGACCATCATTTCCCATGTTCATTGCGTTTTTAGCACTGAAATTAGATTCTTTCATGTGCTTATAACGACAGATTGACAGTATTATAGAGATGTTTTTTAATTTTTCTAATACAATTTATTTTCCAATTTTTCAACTTTGCGAAATTGTTTTAGTTCTCCACGAGTTAGAATACAAAAATAGTCACATCATTTTACTGAAATGAACACTCAATTTCTTAAAAGTTCTACATGTATCAGTCTATACAAGGCAACGTTTCGATGTTACTAACATCATCCTCGGGATGCCAAAGACAAAACAATCACTTTGATAAAACTACGTCAATCCAAAACTTAAGATACGTCAGACTGAATGTAAATATTGGTAATCCAATTGCGATATGACTAGATAGGACTTATTTTGTGCAAGAAAAAATTACACATGCCTAGTTATTGATCACCAGATTTTCATATGGTAACGGCATCAGAGATAGAGGCAAAATGGACGATCCACAGGAGGTTCCAAACGTCTAAGCCACAGTCCTACAGAACAATTTTAGAGCAAAAAATTATTTGTATTTTCGTTGAGGGTAGGTTCACGATTATAAATGTGCAGTGCTTCTTCACCTTGAACTCTTTACCGGTGAAGCCGATTTTATACGGAAGGTACGTGGACGATATTATCGTTGAAATTGAGATGGAAGAGCAGTTAGAGATGTTGAGGAATTTAATGACGAATAATCCGGTGTTACGTTTACGTATGAGCTGGGTGTAAATGGGAAGCTGCCATTTCTTGACGTTTCAGTTGAAGCATCTCAGGATGCTTTTCGCATAACTGTGTATGTAAAGCCCTCACATGCTGGTGGAATCAGAAACTGCGATTGTGATGCAGCGCATGTGTCTTAAGAAGGCGTTATCCAAACCTTGTTAATTAAAGAGCACTCATGAAGTGTGCAGCAGCTGGGCAAGTTTTCATTAAGAAATGCTACGATGTGATCGGTTGCAAGTTTATAGCAATTTCTCCAATACGCTTATTGATGGAATTGGTAACTTTGAATATCGAATTTTGAAGGAGGACCATAATCCGGGATTTTATGTGAAACATAAATATATTCTATGAAAATCATATGCATGACAATTACAAAATTGATGAACGTGTCTTCCAAAATGTTGTTTAAACTTTCGTGAAACCCATAGATCCAAATATGTCAATAAAACTTCGTGTGTACTACAAAATCACAAAATCAGTGATCTAGCTCGAAACAAATTTAAAGATTCGGAGTCGGTGACCTTGGCGGCAACAATGTGATGTATCAGCTCGAATGTAACAGGATAGACCGCAAATCTCACAATAAATGTTGCATTGGCATGACTAGGATGACACTGAAGCTAAGATTAACCTCGCGCAAATATTAAGGTTTAAATTTTAATCAATTTCGTGTTGATCATAGCTGTAAGCCCTCAAATGAAGATCTGTGCTCAAATGCAAAGAAATTGGATAATGTTGTAAAATGGAGCATATTCAAATAATAGAAGTCATAAACTTAAACCTAGCCTCAACGAAATTACAAAAAAATGTTTGTTCTAAAATTTTTCAATAGGACTGTGGCCTATAGACGTGTGAAACCTCCAGTAGTTCATTCATCTTGCCTCTATCTCTGGTACCGTTAACGTGCGAATATCTGGTGAGCAGTAACAACTAATCATTTGCAATTTCAATCATGTACAAAATACCCTACCTAGTCTTCTCGCATTGTGATATTTGATACCAATATTTGTGATACCAATTTTTTTGTTCTGTCTAATCTAGTTTAAATCAGTGATTTTCTTTGTATTCTATCATGTGTGGAACTATTGAAACAAGTAATTCAAAATTTTTCTCTAACAAAGTTTTTTTCCAGCCAGTATACCCTTATTAATTAAATGAGTACAGCTACTGATATAGAACCGGAAACGAAGGCTAAACTTTACAAACCTATGCTGTGAGAAGCATTTATTTTCACTAAAATTTGATCAGGAAACAATTAAAGGTATTTCGTACTCAGAATATTCATTTGTTGGATAGCAATCCTATACTTGATAACAAATTAATTTTTTTTTTCAACAGGATCAGTTGACTGGGATGGAGGAGAGGCAAGAGACCCGTCACTTATCTTCCAGGTATCACTTGTGCATTTAAAAATTGTGCGCCAGCCCTTGACGAGCCAGTTTCACTCGAGTTAGACGGAAAGACACAGGTTGTATTCTAAGATGAAGTGTCACAGAAGGTTCAGACCCCTCAGGGCATACAACTATTATATCCATGGGAACTAGCAATCCCAGGGGAATTTCCGAGGCCCAGCTGAAAGTAAGGTAGGCATTCCTTTTTATTTCATGTTCTTTTGTTTTACTACGGATCAATTTTTTGCAGATTACTGCTGACTTATTTGCTAATTATTACATTCTTCTATAATTTCTATCATGTTTCATAAACTTCTATGTTTCTTGTCATTCTGAAAACAAGGTGTGTAGACACGCCTTGTTCGTAGATTCCTCGTTTGCTTAATTCCCTACAAATTTGTGTGTTCCATCTTTCACTCTACAACGCATTAATATGGCTAGGGAGGCTTATCCTAATATTCTAGCTTTAACTTGAATAAAGGATTATTTTTAACGAAATTTTTTCTTGATACCTTATTTATGGTGCTTAATGCCGATCGTGCTTTGCATTTACGAAAAAATTTTTAGCAACAAATAACTTGAATGTCAAAACATATTTTAATAACTGCGAGTCCAATATGTGATAGAAGAAATAAGACCAACGCAGTCTATGCTGTAATTGGACAGGTGTGCGTATTTTTCGGCTAAGATGAGCCGGTATTTTTGTTTCTATACATAATAAACAGCGGGAGTAAGCATTTTAGTGTTTACTAAGCTTTGCCATTACAAACACTCTGCCACGCTCAGCGAAGTTGTCGTTTTGAAGAGCAACACTAAAATACTTAATATGTATACATCTTAAATACTTGAGTATAGCTCTTCAAAACGACAACTTTCGACAAAAACTTTCGGCCGCGAATAGCCGAGATTTATCGCCTCTCAGCGATCCTTAAATATAAATATATATATATGTATTCTCAAATATAAATATATATATATATATATATTTGTATTCGAGGGTCGTTTAGAGGCAATAAATCTCGGCTGTGCGCGACCGAAAGTTTTTTTTCAACGCCAAATTCAAGGATGGCGATCCGTGAATCATGTGCGCATCGCCGGTGAAATGGGTCAAGCAGGGACGTAGCATGGACTCAGGATGCATGATCGTCGCGGACGGCCGCGGACGTATCTGAGCCAAAAAGATCGTCCCTAAGTGGACATTTCGCCTATGATTCGGAGGTAATTTACCAATGATACGTCCCTTAGGTTCTTACTTGCACGGCCATAACACATCGGCAATCCGTCCTCGATTTTCAATTGAGAAGATTTTCCATACGGGAAGGGAGACGAAATGGAAGCGAAACACTCAAAGCAAAGAACTAGATTATGGGAAATAAAATTTCGTTGATAAATTAACTGATAAAAAACTTTACTTTACACAAGAAAGAAAGTCTCAAAAAATAATGAGAACTCCCGCTCTGACGCAAGTGATCGTCAAATTCCTCAACTGGGCTTAGCGCTCGTCATTGCTCGCACTGTGGGGTCTGCAACCGTTTTAATTTGAGATCTAAATCAAGGAGTTAGTGTTACACAAACCGGCTCAGAAGTTTTTAAGTAACAAGGGCTCAACAGTAATCTTTATTACCACCAATACTTGTCAATTAGCGATAGTTAAATGTTAATAAATTCAATATAGTTGTTGCCCTGTACAGTATTGCTCCAATGCTTTCTTTGATGAATTAATGTTTTCCATAAGTTTAACTAATGAATGAATTTTTATTCACCTAGTAAAGTCATCAATGAAATCGAAATCAGAAATAAATTACAAATTGGGTCATAGTTAAAAGCACTTGCAATCCCCTTTAGGGCTGAAAGGATGCGGGAGAAGACTCTACGCAAGTGCATCCCACCAACCTCCTCCGACCACCACCCAAGTGTAAAAAAATTGTTTTATTTCCTGCTTACAATCAATTATCAACCAATTGTGCTTCAGAAATGAAAGTGTTGGACTAATCCAAGAACTAGCCTTGACTTTTTTATCGTTGCGAGACAATGCAGCTCCGCTACACAAGCTCTCGCTGGCTGTGCCTACTCAATATACATTAGGGTGGAGCGTTTTTGAACTTTTTTTAGATTGAAGTTGGGCTACTTCTAAAAATGTGTTTTGACAGGATAAAAAATTTGTGCCAAATTTGAGTGGAATTAGTCGATATCTTTTACCTCCTAAACGGACTTGAAAATCAATTTTTTGAGTATCAATTGAATAAATCACATCATTTCCCTAATTTTTCAAATGTCACTTTTCACACTTCTATTGCAACTAGATTAACAAAATTGCGAACACATTTGTAAAATTGAATTCTCAACAAATTTGCCCCATAAAATTTTTCGGATTTTGCAATAGAATAAAAGTTATAGCGCGAAAATGAAAAACATTAATATGTTCGTCAAACATTTCTAACCCTAAAATTTCAACGTAGAAGCGTGATTTTAGTCTTATTCGACGCGGAAAGACTGTATAAACAGCGTAACGTAGGATCCTTTGGTATTTCGAATGAAAAAAATATGATTACATATGTCCATGAACATTTTTCCCCAAAATAAATCCTTGTTTTATCACAATAAAAATCTAATTTGAAATGTAAATAGAATGCCGCTTCGTTACGCTGTTTCCTTCGTTATATCGCATCGAATGAAACCAAAATCACGGTTCTACCTTGACAATAATAGTAAGAGTAGGGCTTTACCCAAATTTATATCTACATATATTTTCGCAAAATAATTTTTTTCTATTGCGAAAATCGAAAAAAAATTCCGAAGCAAATGTGTTCAAAATTCAATCTTACATATCGTTATGCGTTATCGTTTACCTAGTTGCAACAGAAATGCGAAAACTGAAACTTATAGGGTTTTTTGGGAGCACCAATTTTTAGGACAAATGTAACCATGATTTTTTTTATAATTCGAAATTCAAAACGATTCTACGTTACGCTGTTTCCACAGTCTTTCCGCGTCGAATGAAACCAAAATCACGCTTCTGCGTTGACAATTGTAGGATGAAAAATGTTGGGCGGAAATATATATTTTATTTATGTTTGCGCAATAACATTTTTTTATTGCGAAATTCGTAATTTGTTATAGAAGCAAATGTGTTCAGAGTTCAATTTTACATTTATGAACGCATTTTTGTTAACCTAGTTGCAATAGAGATGTGAAAGTGAAATATGAAAAATTAGGTAAATGAGGTGAATTATAGGGTTGTAGCTTCCCTTTGAGCTCAATTTTGCTGAAATGCTCAATACATCCACTTTTTTAATTTATGACATTTTTTTGAAGTCTCACTTATATAATGATAGGAAATAACTTTAATTATAATATTTTTGTGGAAAATTCATGCAAATATAGCACCTTCTACCCCCTCAAGCGACTTAAAATTTACAGTTTTCAAGTAGTATATGCAATGTGCATACGTTAAATGGTTAAAAATATCACACCATGAAATTTTGTTACCGGATTGTTTGTAATGACTTTGTATGGGACGTTACTCAAGACGTTACTCAAGAAATTTCGGGAAGTTATGACATCATCTTTTACCTCCTCAACAACCTAAAGCGACCATAAAATGAAAACTTTTCGTAATTCATGCTACCAATATATTTTTCGAGCTATGCCCATCATTAATTGCAGCTCTCTACTTGTTTATTGAACATGTTTTTACTTATTGTTGATGAAATAAGTAATAAACAATTACCAGGACTCACTGCATGGAGGTGGCTATAAACGAGTCCCACCCTAACGGACCCCATACTCCCTTTAATGGTCGATTACTTAACTTTACTTATCTTTCATAATATTTTTTTTAAGTACTCATTAAAATCCTACCTGCTCTCGAACTTTCCAACCTGATTTATCGATTCCTAAACACTCTTGATGTAGCCATCTCCTTCTTGACCGCAAACCTTTACTGATACTTCCGCAACAAGCTGCCTTCTCCACTGCCTTTTGTGAGACATGGAAGCTGAGAAATTTATAGCTCCAAGTCTCCAGATTCCATCAGCTTGGCAATCCTATCGTTTGGAAAACCTTGAAAAACAGGAGGTTGAGTAAGCTGGCATTCTTGCCAATCAATCATTCGAATGTAGTCGTTCACATTCACATAAATTTTTGGTAAAGTGAACGACCTCACATTCCATCCAAGTCTTTTCCATCCCTAGCCTTTATCATTTTCTTCATGCCAGCTTTCTTATCTCTTTCCCATCATCATTGATCATTATCATGCATAGATTTACTGGTGAACAAAAAACACATTGCACTGAAAAGACTTGTTGGTGATTTCATTTGAAAACGACCTCGTTCATGAAAGTAGTGAGTCCAAGCCCCAAAATTGTGGTGCCTGTACCAAGACCTTCCCCGGTAGCGGATACATTCACTGACGTCTTGGGCAGTGGGGGATTTTGTAAGTGTAAAAGAAATGAGATAGATGAGAGCATTTTAAGTACGGTGGGATCATTTCATGAGAAGTTTCTTAATGTTGTTGAGAGCTTTTTTGCATCAAAAAGTGGTGCCGGAAATTAAATTTACATTACCAATGCTTGCAGTAAAATTGTGAAGAGTAAAGTGAATGGTCTTGCGGATGAAGAACGAATGAAATTCATGTCGAAACATACTAAACTCTGTTCTAAGGATTGACAAGTGTTAGATGTCATTAACTAGCCGCTCCAACAAAATTCATGAACTTTTCTCTAAATTCCTTCGCTGCCTGACTGTGAAATTGTTCCTTTCTTTTATCTTAATGAATGACCGAGTCAATTAAGTTATACCTTGTGTGTGAAAGGAGCATCTCTAGGGACAATACAATATTATTCTATAATACGTTACGGACCCTCTTTTTATTTTTGCTCCCCTTTGACTAATTTTTTCCATCCCAAATACTTCACCCTTAACCTTCATCTCACTTCATAAATCTGCCGATTTACTGTTTCTCTTTCACGGGGATACAACTATTGTATCTATGGGAAGTAACGCTCCCAAGAGAAGAATGTTAGGGCCCAAGCTTGTTGAAATAGTGTGTTTTAGTTTTGTTTTAGGGATCATCTTTTTTTAGGCTTATTGCTATTTTTTCAAAATCACTCACTACTTCCTTCTTGCATTTTTATGTTGTTTGAACTCTGGTTAATAGGCTGTGATACGTTTCAAAAAGGAGATATTCAATAAGTTCTCTGTGATCCTGTTTTTATTTTCCGGTGAAAACTAGTTGATTTCATTTTGTAATGGATGACGAAATAAAAAATGTGTAATGATGTTGATTTATTTGAACCACATTAATTTCAATAGTCAATTAGAAATGTATAATTCTGCTCTGATATCGCCGCCTTTTGCTCTACTGTGCTTATTTATCCATTCGAGGCGGCGATAACTATGAATTGAAGGGATATGCTTCTAATAGCTGAAAATACTCACGGTACACGCGGATTTAAGGGCACGGTCTGGAGGAGACCAAAAGTCCGTCGGTTCTCGACTGATTTTTATAAGATTTTCACAATAGATGTTAAATGATGCGTCATTTCTTTTTGAACTCATGTGTTTTTTTCGTAAATTCATGAAAAATTTGATTTAAAAAATAAAACTGAAAAAGTGGGTGCTGCGGAGAAGTGTCCATCGCCCACAATTTTGAAGTTACAGAACTGGGTAAATGTTTTCTAGGTAGCTAATTGTCTTGTCTTTAGATCCGGTGGTAAGGTTTTTCAAAAATTTGATTTCTTGAATTATGATAAATTTTTCCCCAAAAATCGACCACTTTTTCGTTTTTTTTCACATTGTTCTGCTTATAATTTTCAACATGATTTGAAATTCAAAAAGCTGTACCACCGCCTCTCTAGGGTATTTCAATGGCTATCGATTAATATGTTTGCCATTCCTCTTCCTTCCAAACTGTGGGAGAAGGGCCTCTTCAAAGATCAAAAAGTTAAGTTTTCAGGAGAGCCATTTTTCAAAATATTTTCTCTTTCTTTTGTTTTGTTTCTGAACTAATCTTTTTTTTTAAATTTTACAGCTAATGTAGATCTTTCTAATCTCTATCGATCGGTATATTAGCCATTCCTGTACCTTCAAAACTGTGGGAAAGGATCCATATCAAAAAACAGTGAATGCAAATTTCAGATCACCAGTCTTTTTTAAAAAAGTTATTTTTCTTAATTACAAACAAATTTTTTTTTTCAACTCTTTCGCTTGGTAGCTCTTTTTGAGCCCTTTCGAATGATATATTTGCCATTCGTGTACCTTCAAACTGAGGGAGGCGATTATATGTTTACACAGCAGCTAATTAGCTGATGACTCAGAGCAGCCGGACTCAAAACAAACACTCAGTTACATCATCACAATGAGAGTTAGAATGTTTCGTTTGAGTACTAAGGCATTTCAAGCAAGGTCACGAATGAACTCTGCTATTCACGTTGAGGAACGCCCAAAACTGATTCGTAATTAGGGGGGAAGGAGTAAATCACTCATACACCGGCGAGCGAAGGTCACGTCACTGCGCGTTTTCTACTCCGTCTAGGAGACGAACCAATGTACGAACTTGAGAGTGAATTATACCGTTGGATGCGCAAGAAAATGCTGTATAAGATGAGTTTATAAACCGAAAACCTACCATTTTCGAAATTCGCCCCAGGCCGTGCCCTTAAATAATGGCGCACAGAAACACATGCATTTACGTCTGTGTACCGTGCTATGAAAATGCATGTTGTATTCAATAGTATGTATACCTATGCATTTCATCAGCCTTCTGTCATGCTACTTTATGCTCAATTATGTTTTCGAGGCGGCGACAATTATCGCGGCAAATGAGGATTTCGGCAACGATAAAGTTGACAACATTTCGGCGCCTTGGTAACGATAATCATGCACAAATGTGCATACGACACTGCGAACCGTGTGCATGCTTTTCGATGGGGAAGCGAATAAGTTAGACTGGGTAGTTACTTCATTCTTTCAATTGTATGTAGATGAAACCGTTTTAAAGAAGTGTTTCGCGCCTTGACAGAAAATGATGGCTCTTTTTTTATTGCGAACCATACAGGCACATAGATTTGGCTTATATAATTTATAATCCGAATTAATCAACTCTAACTTAGAAGAGTTTCCTTGCGACAAATGCAACCTCAAAACACTCTTATCAGTTGTAAGCCATCGAGAGTGGGATAGATATCCAGGATTTTAATTAGCGAGGGTGGACAAGCAATCACCACTTGAAACGGTAATGAATACTTTCAGAAAATATAACTGATCTGTGTTTAGATCGCCTGTTTCAATGTCAATCCTCTCAAAAGTAATAGGAGAAAATGTGCAATATTGTTTTATGTCAGAGAAGATTGTGAATTTTCCTCTTATTTCTTGTGAGAGGATTGACATTGAAACTGGCAATCTAATTAAGTGGTGATTGCTCTTCCACCCTCTCTAATAGAAATCCTGGATATATATCCCACTCTCGATGACTAACAACTGATAAAAGAGTTTTAAAATTGCATATGTCAGAAGGAAACTATTCTAAGGAGTTAATTCGAATTGTGAATTATAAAATCCAGCATCAAATAAATGGTATTTTAAAGTAGAAGTCATGCTTCAACATCAATCCGAAAGTCAAAGAAGTAATTATACGTTTTAACAGCTTCAAATTTTGGAACTCATGCAAAAGTTTAGACAAGCTTTTCGAAAATAGAAGGATTCACATGTTGGTAAATTCGACTTTTCCACTCAATAACAGACTGAACATTTCATAGCTCTTTCTGCTCAAGTGTTTAATGAATTCGTGGCCATAAATGCTTAAAATTTGCAACGGGTCAAGCAGTGAACGCATTATAGATACCAGTAATTCAAGTTTTACCTGGAAACTTAGGTAGTAAAACTCACTAAAAAAGCCAAATAATCTGCTACAAACCAAGGAGCTGTTGTTTTCTAAGCTACAGACCGTAAATCTTCCTTTTGAGCATCACTAAATGTGAGGAAATATTCCTCGAAAGATCAGTCTTCTTTCACAAGTTGCTTTCTCGCTAAACTTCAATTAAATTGTACGTGAGAAAAATATGCTCCTCATATATACAGCGTCATTCAGGTGTCACCACGACTAGGCTTGAAAAGAAAATTCTCATGGCGTTTGCTGTAACTTTGAACACATCAATCAACTTTGAAGCAGTCACGAATTCATGAGTTCGTATTGAACGTGCCAATAAGAATTGAAATATTAATATTCTTGAATCAACGATAATGTCCAATGGACAGTGCAGTAAATAACTTTAAATTAATTTGACCCTTTCCCACAGAACTTCGGTGAGGTTTATAAGACATTGAGAGCAGCAATGGGGCTCAGAGACATTTTCTTATTCAACAGCGAATAGAGTAAGATAGAATTATATAGCTAAAAAAATATATAACATCTGTTGGAGAAAGCATTTCGGGCCTTCACTCATCACACTGTGTAAACTGTAAGCTGTAACATGTATTTTATTCCATTCCATGTTAAAATATGGTTTAAATTGCGTGATGAAAATCAGTTGAATATTTTGTTATCTAAGTGAAATGTTATGAGCATCATGATTGTTCACAGTTTGAAAAGGTATCTAATTTAATTCTTCTACCATGGCAGGCAAGTTAATGTTTAATAATGGTACACAATTGAAAATTAGCGCAGTTGCGCAGGAGATTTTTAGCAGTTTTTCGCAGTGATCGCAGTTTTAAGACGAATTTCAGCAGTTCCCCGCAGACAAAATGGAGGGGAGTCAATCCGAACGGCGTTTTTTACCAGACCTTAGCAGTAATTGTCTACAGTCGAATTTAAGCAGACATTTCTCCAGTGGCCTTCGTCGTTCGCAGCAGTAAATGACTCGATCAAAAACAGGCAGTAACAAACTGCGCTATTTACAGTTTTAAGTAATATTTAAGCCGAACATGTTAAGCAGAATTTGCAGGAATTAGTAGGTGTTGTAACGCTCACTTGCAAATGAAAACTTGAGCACTCCAACGCATGAAAAGAAGAAATGAAAGAAAAAGAAAAACACTGTATTTCCAATATACGTAGATGACACAAGAACCTCATCTTTGGTTTTTAAAATATCTTGACGTAAGAATCCTTATATGCTACAAACACATGAGTATCGTAACACCCATGTCAATAGTCGAAATAAATGATTGAGGGCAATGTATTCCTTATGTTGCTAAGTCTAGATTTGATTATATATGTAATTGCAATAATGAAAGAGAACACAATTTAATTAGCGCTTGAGCACATCTGAGTACGAGCACACGAGCAGATATGAGAGTACGAGCACACGAGTCTCGTGCTACAAACAAGAACATAATCGTGCGCACAAGCAAACGCGTACGAGTTCAACCCTAAGCAAAGCAGGAGCTCATAGCAGCTTCTGAGCAGGGTTGCAGATTGGTCATTTCATGGCCAATTTGCACAAAATTGGCCATTTTTTGAACGCCGTGGCCGTGAGAAATTCACTTGGCCATTTTTAAAAACATCGCAGAATTCAAGAAACAGAATTAAGACCAGCAACATCTCGAGGAGGTGCTTCCGACGGAATGTTGTCAAAGTGAGTAAAGAAGTCATTAGTATTCTGATTTTTAAATGAAAAAATGTCTATATATTTTATAGTGGCCGTTTTGGCCATTGTTTTTCGTAAAATGTGGCCATGAGCTGACGGATTCATCTGGCAACCCTGCTTCTGCGTGACAGCGCCCCAGCAGACGGATAAAATGGGGCCCGAATAGGTGCAACATGGGCAGGTAGGATTTTGATGGTTGGTATCTAATCAGAAATTGAAAATCGTTGGTTTTGCAATGGTTTGTCCAGTTTGTGGAGGCACGATATTTTTACCATGTGGATTTGTTTCGTGATTTCAATAATTGAGTTTCCAATGGTTCCGCCACGTATAGTAGATGGAAAACCCATTCAGCGCCGATTTCTGCTAAAATTCCCATCGGTATTTTTCCATATTGATTTGGCTATTGATCGTACAGAACTATGTTTTTCATCATTATTTTTAATAGTGGAATACAAATATCGGCTAATTAAGTTCTTGAAATTTTGCTTGGCACCTGTGTTTTATAAAATGATATATTTATTTTATTATTTGTGATATTATTAGTCAATTTAGACTAATTCTAATATATTGGTATTGCTATATATTCACTCACTTAACCTGTTGTAGACATAGATCACAAAAATCACTTTTATCGTGACGATAGCATTAAGTAGACCTATTCCTATCATAGAACCCATTTGACATTCATCGTTTTCTTGAGTAAGTCACTTCCGTGCAATTTTTCAAGTCCTTATACGTTACATAGATGAACGTGACGTGTG
>JACJUY010000265.1:250615-265840 GCA_014220935.1 Platorchestia sp. MABIK
TTTAATCTTTAAGAGAAATATACAAACGCGATTCACTAAATACTTTTGTACGATTCCGTTTGAATTCAATTTAAAGGAGTACATTACACAGATACATTCCTGCACTAGCAATAAAATGTTGTCATCTTTTCAAATTAATAGGCCAAGGCAAATATATCATCTCTGTCGATGAGATAAATTGTAACTTCTTTTTACGAAAATATATTGGACGAGCGAAAAAGGACTTTGTTGCTAGATTTTTTAATGGATCAAATCTACATATCGTCCAATGATAGTCTTATTTAGTAGCATGTATATATGATTTGATACATGTGATAAAGTGAAATTTCACGCATATAAATCTCTATTTGAGTGTAAATAATTTCTCAATACTACTATGTATATGTGTAACATAAAATTACCTTTTGAACATAAAAATTTGAATAAATGCAAACTGCCATAAATATAGAATTTTAAAAGAACTTTAGTGAGTAGTTTAATACGAAGTTTTTGTAATTGACTGGTATCTTTTACGCCGCTCAAAGATCTGAATACCACTCTGCCTCTTGATGCTGGATACTTAGCACATTTCACGACAGCTTGTCTTTAGATTGCAACACCGGACACCGGCGGAAATTTTATGTATTCCTTGCTGAAACAAAAAACGATTGTCTTGCTCATTACATAAAATAAAGGCATATTTAATACAAAAAACGCTCAAAATAACGAGTGATTACCTCAATTCTTAACACAACTTAAGATTGGTTTAATTGGAATTTGACTTGGATTAAATTGACCTTGACTTCGATAAATTGACCTTGACTTAGATTAATTTGAAGTGAAAAAGGTGAAGTCTTGATGGGTGAAAAGGTGAAAAAGGTGAAGGTGAAGTCTTGAAGTTCCTACCCCACTAAAACCGGTTTTTGATATTTCTACAATGAGAACTGCAAGCATTTTACGGTTAGGGAAAATATCTGCAGTTTCAAGCTAGTAAGCATTGAATAATGTTTTCACATTTTATTAATTTAATGAAATAGCTACTAACGTTTATCAATGATAACTTAGTGTTAATTTCCTAACGAATGTTCTTTTGCAAATTTTTCGTAATTGTAAAATGCTTGCAAGTTTTATCGTAAAAATAACAAAAAATTGCTTTAGTGCGGTCGGAGCTATTAAGAGTAGCGTTAACATTGGCGCGCATGAGATCTCCTACTTTGAGTTTTAAAGTTTCTTCAAGTCCTTATAACTCGAAAACTAAGGCGTTTTGGCATTTCATCATTCGTGAAAATCGATTTATTTTGAATTTTTGTACCTATGATTGAAATTTGCCCGCACAAAAAACGCCCTATTTTGTGTTGATTATTCGTATCAAATAAAATGCCAAGTGTCTGCTTAAGCAAATAAATGAATAAATAGATTTGGGTATTTCCTGTGCATAACTTCTATGTTAATACAATGTTCAATTCAATATTGAACAAATAAAATTGGTTGGTCCGGCTTGGTTGGCTGGTCTGTCCCTTTCACGCTCTGAAAGGATGCTTAATGATCGTATCTGTGATACGAGTTTCACCAGTGCACAAGCACAAGAATATTTTAATCGTGGCTACTATTAGAATGGATTTATTTATTTGTCATCCACATCTGGAAGATTTGTTTAACGACAATATCGAATCACGTCATTTATGACGGGCCGTGTACACTATTATAAACATATATACATATATATTACTGACAGGAGTCTTCTGAGTAGGCAAAGTAGGCAGTGCATCCCCTGATAAGCATAGATAAGCATCAACAGTTTTTTCTATTCATAAGTTTGCTCAGATTTAACGAAATTACAATAGTTGATTCAATTCCTAAGCTCAAAATCCCCAAAATTTTGCTCATACACACACGTAGAAAAGGTAGGTAAGATTTGCACACCGCCTTTTTTTCTCTGTATCTACACTATACAGAGTAACAATGCAGAAAAGGTGACATATTGCAGCTTAAACAATTTTATATCTCGGCTACAATAGGCCAAAGTTGTTCTGCTTTCGTCGCTGGGGCCTAACATTTTCGGAACATTTTGTTTGCGAATAAAAACCAATTTTAGCTTCTCTGTGTGTAATATGAGACTGTCTTTTATTCTCGTTTGACTTTTTATTATGTATTTGACACTTCCTTATTTTGATAAACGCCCATGTTCTTTTTACTTTGTATTTTTGATGCTTTTTGGAAAGTTTTCAGCAAGAAAATTTGTCCGATCGCAGGAATCCAACAATCATTGCAGCAGAGATAGTGTATTGTTTTCAGTTACAATATCAGTGCAACTAAGTGAAGTATTTGCTAGTGTTGTGATGTTATTTTCATTGCAGCTCTTTCACATTGTATTTAATTTTTTCAAGTGTTTCAATACCGATTTTGATTACCTTACAAGATTTCCAAAACTTTCTCTAGAAAAAGTCACCAATTATATAATGCTGAGAAACAGACACTATTTCTGTTTTTAAAATTGTGAAAACATAATTATGAAAATCTCCATTTCAGCGTATGCTTACTTAGAAACTTGGGAGTGATCAGAAGGTAAAAATTAAACATGAAAATGAAATGGTAATGTACAATATAACTCTTGAAGAACCAAACAAATTTCAAGGAAAAACTTCAGAAATGAGCAGAAATTTTCATTATTAATGCATGTCAACTTGGCTTTAAGTAAGGAAGTAGACAAAACAAAGAAATAAATTTGAAGTACATATGCACTACATATAGCTGAAAAAATCAACTAGTATTACAGTTATTAACATGAAAATAAGATAATTGAATTTTCATTATCAATAGCCATTTCGTAACCTGAAAACTTGAACTCTTTATAGATCAGACCATAGCTTCAGGTGTTTGGCAAAGACCAGTCATTATCAATTTATCATAACCTAAAGACTAGAAATATTTATGATCACAACATAACTTTTGGTTACTGCAAAGACTAGTCATTATAAATCAATACACCAAAACAACATCAAAAGAAAGACTAGCAAAAATCGTTTTAAGGAACCACTGGTATAGAATGCGGACACAGTAAGAGCGTACAGAGTTACCACTCTTTATATGAGTACAATGTATTGCATCAGCTGACCTGTTCTGCAAGTAACTTGCAACACGTTAACTACTAGTTTCTAGATCCTATGTATTAATTGAAGGGGGAATGAGAGAAACAGAAACAAACAGAATGAATGTGCGTTGCTTNACTCCAACCTCGACTCCACCACATCCGAATGAATGACTCCGACTCCGAGTCCGACTCCACCACATTCGAAAATGCGACTCCGACTCCACACACATTCAGAAAAGCGACTCCGACTCCGACTCCACCCTAAAACATGCGACTCCGGCGACTCCGACTCCCGACTCCGACTCCGACTCCGCAACCCTGCTTGCACGCTCTGTGTCCATTTATAGAATAATGAAATGTTATCTATTCTGAAAATTCAGTGGGGTATGGTTGTGACGCTTCACTGGAACCTGCAAAAAAAAAACCTTCAAAATGCAATTTACGCAGATAGGAAAATAGTGTTAACCAGAAGATCTGCAAGTTGCTTGAAAATGGAAACATCTGTTGTTTCGTTAATAATAATGGAGAACTTCGTCGCATTTAGTTTATACACCAGGTTGTTTAAAGCATCAGGAGTCAAGATCTATTATAAATGAAAAAATACTATTTTCTTTCGTTTGTGCGCTCCTGATGTTTTTGACTAATTTTGAGTCAGAACGTATCTTAGAAATGAGTACAGGCAAATTATTCAAAAGAGCAATGGGTAGGTTATGTTCGGCAATAGAGACACACAATTTTAGTTGTGCGGATGCTACTTTGCTTTGGTGATCTGACGGTTTACTTCTCATAGAATCAGTGACGTTAATCAATTTGCCATCAACCTTTGCATTGCTTCTATGCGTATCAGTTCTCTCGTGTCTTTTTATTTGACTTAAGCTGCCGGCTATCTCACAATAATTATTGCACAATTTGCAATACCCTTTGCTGGAGTTAAGTTCGTTGACTTGTAGCCACGATGAATAATTCTCAACCGTTTGTAATTTTAATGAAACTTTCCATTCATATTTAACTTTTTGTTTCTGTCTCAGAACATCACTGTCCGCACTATTTGAAGAATACTCAATATTCACTTTCTTAAAACTCATTATTTCTCAACGCTTATTGATTGAAGAACAATAACAGGTAACAAAACATTAGTTTTAAATCAATGCGCGGCCAAATACAATGAGGAACTCATTCCACTCAGTAACTGAATTAGACTGACTCCCACAATCTCACTGACAGGTGACAGTAAATTAGGTGGGGAATAAGCCACAGCAAACGTACAAAAGCCGAACCAATACTAGACGAGTGCGTAACAGATCAAGCATACTCTACTCAAATGCTTGTTAGTCTGAGTTAACAAAACGATGTCATGGATAAGCCATTTTAGCAAATTAAAAACTAGCATTGCAATAAAATTGTTAACACTCCAAATTTATATCAAATAAGCACACAAAACTTTAGAATGTAGAAGTGCAGCGCTACACTGGTGACGACGTGATGAGTTCTAAACTTCTAACTGGTATCAAACGCGATGCATAACTTTATTTGATCACACATTTCGTTTAATTTACCTCAAATTTACATGAAAAGTTTAGTAATTGCCAAAAATAAGGCTAAAATTTATTGGTAGGGTCTAATTTCTTCAACATATTATGAAAATTTTTGAAACGAACCAAAATTCGCCACTTCAGGCTAACGTTGAACAACAATTTCAACAAAGTGACATTTGGAGCAGAACGTACGAAATGTTTACGAACGTACCAATTTCGGCAGCCCTGCTAATGAGCTTGCCGTCAAACTAATGTAGTGCAAGCATGATGCAACTCTGCACTGTGATGCAACAGCTCATGGTTGTCATGGTAACATGCGCCTGTTGCTGCAATTTTGCCAGAGCCAGACAGGAAGCCCCACGCTTTTGTTTGCGCCAGAGTGGCATAAACGACTGAGCAATTCCTTGTTCAGTACATTTGCGAAACGCTGTCGCTTATCCCACATTGCTTATCACTGCCCGAAAATTCAGGATTTTGTGGGTTAGGCCACTTTGCGTATTTGCCCTCCAATGAATGAATTAATTACGGAAAACTGTCCGGCGATAAATGGATGTGTAATGTAAATGTGCGTTGCAAAACAGGAACACTTACTTCACTGGCCAGAATCCTTGTCCGTTATATGTCTTGACTAGTTTTTCCTTCCGTCAATACATTTAAGGGGATCTACTACTCTGGACCTGACCTAATTTACTAAATTTTACAAATGTCACTGTTCTCGTTTCTATTGCACCTAGAGAAACGAAAATGCATACAGATATGTAAAATTGAATTCTGAACACATTTACTTCAGTAAAAATTTTCGATTTTCGCAAAAGGAAAAAAGATACTGTGCAAACTTCCAAAATTATTTAAATTAGCTCGAATCCTTATTCCTTCCCAAATTTTCAACTTAAAAGCTTGATTTTGGTTTCATTCGACGCGGAAAGACTCCGGCACCTTAAAAATGATGCGTGTTTTTAAATTTCGAATTATAAAAAATTGAAAGATTTTTTGTTCAGAATTTCTTCTGTCAAATTTTCCAAACTTTAAGGTTTTTGCATTTCTATTGCAACTAGGTAAACGAAAACGCCTAACGATATATGAAATTGAATTCTAAATCTATTTTTTGCTGTACAATTAATCGATTTATACAATAGAAAAAAAGTTATTGTGCGAACATGCAAAACTCTCTAAATTAGCTCAAAATGCTACACCTTCTACAATTTACAACTTAGAAGCTTGATCTTAAAATCATTCGATGCGCTAAGGCAATGGAAACAGCGTTGAGAAGCTAAATTTTATATGAACTCTAAATTAGATGTTATAGTGAATACTTTGGTATTTTTATGAAAAAATTACCAAAAAATTCACACAAAAATTTTTATACGAAATTTAAATAAAAAACGCTTCATGTTTGAGGGGCCGAAGTCTTTTCGCTGCGAAAGAGACAAAAATCAAGCTTCTAAGTTGAAAGTTGCTAAGGAAGTAAGGATTTGAGCTAGTTTATATAATCCTGTGTGTTCACACAAAACCTTTCTTTTCTTTTGCGAATATCGAAAAATTTTATTGAAGCAAATGTGTCCAAAAGTCAATTTTATATGTCTGTATCTAGATACTGTAAATACTATGGACTATTTAAAAGTCAACATTCGAGTAGTGTCTATCATATTGTTCGAAGGAATGATTGCAATGAAGTGAAACCTTGAATGAGATTGGGTTTCAACACTCTTAAAAAGAATTCATCATGTTATACATATCATTTCTCAAAAAGTATTATGCGTTTATTTTCGTCCTAAAACAATGTATCTGAGTAATTTAAGGTTGAGTCTATTAAAATAAGTAAAATTGTAAATAACTTTACACAAAATATATATAGGATTTGTTCTAACGAAGCATCTTTACTGTCTTAAATAGTAGCTCACCTGTATATATTAGCTTTGAGATTTTACATGGAGAACGATCAGAGAGTTTCGATATTATACAACTTTTTAAAAAAACGGAAATGAAGAACAGTTGATGCAAATATAGTCTTACAATGTTTGGTATATAAGGATATAGACGTGAGGATGTTTTGGTCCGTGTATTACAGAATTAAGGGACTTGTCACTCACAGGGCACACAGGGCTACTATCACGGTCCTTATTTTATTTAACATAGAAAAGTGTAATAAATTTTCCTCAATGTTCGGTATTTTCTCAGAAAGTACTGTTAATTCGCTATTTCAAGTTTAAAAAATCACCCGACAAGATGGAAGTTGCGAGCGATGGTCGGCTTACATCAAGATGAAATTACTTACACCCTGTCACAAATGCACTGCAAAGCATTTTGTCATCAGTTAGAGGTGGGTAAGGTTGTTCGATATGGTTGGGCTATTGAGGTTAGATTTGTTTCAGTTGGGTTTGCCTAGGTTAGGCTGTTTCGGTCAGGTTTGTTTCGGTTGGATTTGCAGTGGAGTTCATTTGGGTTCAGTTCGGTAATTTTTGTTTGGGCTGGATTATGCTTAGTTTGGCACTGTTTGGTTGGGCTCGGTTGGGCTGGGCTTGGCTCTGGGAGGGGAAGTTGGCTTTGTTTTTTTATGTCGAGTTGTGTTGAGATGGGGTGGGTTCGGTTTCGATCGGTTGAGTTGGATTAGGTAAGGTTTGGTAACATATGTTTATTTTAGGTCATCTTCTGGTATACTGGGTCATGCTATATTAGATTCGGTTCGGTGGATTTTGGAAGTGTTAAACTGGCTTATGTTAAGTTAGATTGGGTTAGACCAATTTATATCGGGTAGGATTGTGTTCGGTTAGGCTGGAATGTGTTGGAATAGCTGATATTGAGTTGGCTTAGGTGAGGTTGGGTTGAGTTTAGGTGGGTTTGGTAAAGTTCCGTTGAGTTTGGTCGGATTATGTTGGTTTATGTTTGGTGGGGTTGAGTTGGGCTGGGTGTCGTTGTGTTAGGCTTGGTGGGGCTAGGTTGGATTGTTTGGGTTTTAATGTGTAAACACTAGCTTTAGTTCTGTTAGGTTGTGACAAATGAAGTACCAGGCACTAAAGCGGGTGACGGAAACGAGTAATGTTTACAAGAATTTATTTTCAAATGAAAACACAGACGAATCCTTAGCTTGGGTAACAGAGGATTTGGAGAGTGTTTTACACCCCATGAGCGCACTCGGAAACCCCAGTGCCTGATTCAACTGTCGGGAGAGAAACCAACACTATTAGAATTAAAGATTTAAAGTAATTTAGAAAAAAGTTTATGGTCAGGTGATGACCGACCAGCGATCCACGCAATAGAGTAATTGAGTAAATAGAAATTAGTAATTAGTAATTGTGAAAGTACGGGGGCTAACTAGCGGTCCACGCAATAGCGTAATTAAGTAAATTGTAATTAATAATTCTGAAAGTACGGTGGCAAACAGGCGGTCCATGCATAGCGTAATTGAATAAATAGTAATTGGTAATTCAGGAAGTAATTAATTTGGCTAGTTTCTCTCCTATTTATAATTAAGGTTGACGAGACTAACACAGACTGCTTGACTGACAAGTATGAAATGGGGCTGCTCGCAACTTTGTCTCACCATCGAATAGGCAGTAGTGCTTTGCAGTCATCCAGAGGCGAGGAGACGGGACGAGCAGAGTAGCGCAGAGCAGGAGAGGCGGAGGACGAGAGGTTTAGCCGGCAACGTAAGCTCGCAGGACCATCAGTAAGGTCCGGCTATCGCTACGACGGTCACATCTTAAAGTTGGTTTAGGCGCACAGATGATCTTGAGATGACGAGATCAACAACAGTGCAGTCCAACAGATGTTACGCACCATCTACTCTGGCGTATGCTGCAAACAAGCTCAGCACAGAATTATTAAATGTAAAAGATCTAGAAGAACTCTTGAGTGGTGAGAGCTCCGCTGCCGGCCAAAGTCTGAGTCTGATGCGCCGAGAGTGCTCTAACGTGAGCAGCCGCGGCCATCTGATTCTTATTATTCATCGGATTATGAGACACACAGATGGTCAGCGCCAAAAATTCTAAATTTTTAATTTGGAAGATTTAGAAAGTTACGAAGTTATTGGATTTAAGTGAAGTAATTACAGAGATTTACATTAGCCTTAAAATTAACTTTAGTGAATTTTCTTCATGTTGCTTTAGATTATGATAGGTTGTGCTGGGCTGGGTTGAGTTGTGAATTTTTGCTGCTCTATTCAAAGTAACGTCACATCAAGTTCAAGATATTTTTAAGGTAAATATACTTGAAAGATAATCGCCAGTTAGGTAAGTATTTCAACGCTTTCGCAAACTTATACAGTAAAATTAAAGTCGAGATATATCCGTTTGAACCCGACTCGAAATATTATATTAATGCTGTTAAACATTAGGGTACTTGCTAAATTTATTTAGTTATAGGATTTACGATTTTTGAAGTCGATCCTGATTAATGAAAGCCACAGTGATTTGTCATGTCCAAAATACTATACTGAAGAACGAGGTTAGTGAAGATCTGGATTAGTGAACAATTTGGTTAGTGACTAAATTTTTGGCTAAAATATCCACCTGTTTGCTGACAAAATTTCGGATTGTGAACCACTGACGTCACCCTCTCGCGTTTCTACATCTAAACCATGCCATCATTCGCGCTTGAGACAGTTGCGTTTGGTTTGCCGCTATCCGCTGCTCTAAGCTTTTAAAATCTTCAATTTGTGAGTACAAGCAAATTTTCATCACCACTCATTATCTGGGATGCTGATCGATAGCTGGGATACTGAGTACTACCAGTTTGAAGTCGTGCTAAATTATACATGTTTTTATTGAATTCAGGGTTGCGGAGTTATAGTCGGAGTCGGGAATCGGAGTCGCATGTTTTAGGGTGGAGTCGGAGTCGCTTTTCTGAATATGTGTGGAGTAGGAGTCGCTTTTTCGAATGTGTGTGGAGTCGGAGTCCGCGTCGGAGTCGTTCATTCGGATGTGGTGAAGTCGAGGTTGGAGTAGCTATTTTTGGTGTCTATGATTCTAATTTTTTGCAAAAAAATATTTACAATGGTTTAAAACCAAAAGTAAACAAAACGGAGTTAAAATACTTTACTGAAATGCTAAAAATTTCGCAATGTATTTATTGATTATTTTATTCGATTTTCGAAACAGCGCATTTATACCTATCACCTGATACGGTCAATGGTCATTGACATCTAGTCATTGTGGGTTCGCATACATATATATGTGATACCTACGAGTGTGAAGTTTAATTTTCATACTGGAGCAATAATGCATATATTTTGGTGAAAAAGTCGGAATTAGTAATTAAAGGCATCGAAAATTCATTCTGTTTGTTTCTGTTTCTCTCATTTTCACTTCAATAATACATAGGATCTAGAAACTAGTAGTTAATGTGCTGTAATTTGCTTGCAAAACAACTCAGCTGATGTAATACATTGTACTCACATAAAGAGTGGTAACTCTGTACGCTCTTACTGCGTCTATATTCTATACCAGTGGTTCCTTATAAAGATAATTTTTAGTCTTTCTCTTGGTTGTGCTTTGGTGTATTGATTGATAATGACTTTGTGATCATAAATATTTCTAGCCTTTAGGTTGTGACATGTTGATAATGACTGGTCTTTGCCAAAACCTGAAGCTATGGTGTGAGACATAAAGGCTTCTAATTTTCAGGGTACGTAATCGCTATTGATAATGAAAATTCAAGTAGCTTATTTCCATGTTAATAACTGTAATATAAGTTGATTTTTTTCAGCTACATGTAGTACCTATGTACTTAAAATTTATTTCTTTGTTTTGTTTACTTCCTTGTCTTTAAGTCAAGTTAACATGTATTAATAATGAACATTTCTGCTCATTTCTAAAGTTATTCCTTGAATTTTGCTTGGTTTTTCTAGAGTTATATTGTATTTTCCCATTTCATTTACATGCTTAACTTTTATCTTCTGATCACTCCCCAGTTTCTAAGTAAGCCTACGCTCGAATGGAAATTTTTACAATTATGTTTTCACAATTTAAAAACTGAAACAGTGTCTGTTTCTTATCATTATATAATTAATGACTTTTTCATAAGAATGTTTTGGAAATGTAAGGTAATCAAAATCGGCATTGGGACACTTGAAAAAATAAAATACAATGTAAAAAAGCTGCAGTGAAAATAATATCACAACACTAGCAAATACTTCACCTAGTCACACACACATATTGTAACTGAAAGCAATGGACTATCTCTGTTGCAATGATTGTTGCATTTATGAGATCGTACAAATTTTTTGATGAAAACGTACCATATTTCACCACAAATACAAAATTAAAAGAAAGTGGCCGTTTATTTAAATAAGAAAGTGTCGAATACAAAGTAAAACGTTAAACGAGAATAAAAGACAGTATCATATTACGTACAAAGAAGCTAAAAGTGTTTTTTGTTTGTAATCAAAACGTTCCGAAAACGTCAAACCCCTGCGACGAAAGCAGAGCAACTTTTACCCATTACTTGTGCACACGGCCCGTCAAAAAATTATAGGGTTAAATATCGGACCAACTGAGCTTAAACATGGCTTTCCCATGATTTCTCATGCTATTCTATGGCTTTCCTATACATTTTTAAGTCTCAACTGCTGATATTCTACACAATGTAATCTAACCTAACCAACAATACACGAATCAGTGTATTGTTGAAAGCTCCTGAACTGAAAAATGGACATCTGCAGTCAAATATTTTTCTTCCATACACGTGATAGTCTCCGGCGTCTTTCTTCCTGTCGAAGTCTTGCTACCTCTCTCTTGCGGTTGGACACATTTCTATCCATGGTGACCTCTTTTGCCTGAATTTAATTCTGAAATGTCGTCTATTATCCCTTCGAAGCTTTTCAAGAAAATCAAAATTTCGAAAACAATAACTCAAGTTCCAAAAACTTTGGACTTTTACCCAGTGGAAGCCAGGTTACTGGTCGAACGAATTTAAAACATTTCTTCTTGCATTATCAATTAAAAATATCAAAGCGACATGATGAATTTTAACAGAGAAAGCTCCATAGAAAATTTCTATTCTAAAAATAAGCCGATTGCGTATTGTGGATATCATAATCAAGAGGGGGTCACACGGACGAATGGACGGACGCGGCTACTTTTATAATAGTGATAACCGAGATGTAAAATAACGTTGAGCGATAATATGCCACCTTTTCTGCATTGTTACCCTGCATAGTGTAGGTACAGAGGAGAAAAGGCGTGTGCAAATCCTGCCTACCATATCTACATGTGTGTATGATATATCATAAATTTGTGGGTTTTGAGCATAGTAATTGAATAAACTACTCGTATTGTAATTTCGTTGAATTGGAGCATAGGAATAGATTAAGCTGCTGATACTTGTCTATGCTTATCAGGGTATGCACTACCTACTTTGCCTGCTCAGAAGACACCTGCCTGTAATATATATGTATATAATAGTGTACACTACCCGTCATAAATGACGGGATTCGATATTGTCGTTATATTAATCTTACAGATGTGGATAAATAAATCCATCCTAATAGTAGCCACGATTAAAATATTATTGTGCTTGCGCACTGATGTAACTCATATCACAGATACGATCATTAAGCATCCTTTCAGAGCGTGAAAGGGGCAGACCAACCTACCAATTTTTTTTTGTTCAATACTGAATAGTACATTGTAATAACATAGAAGTTATGCACAGGAAATACTCAAATGTATCTATTCATTTATTTGTTTAAGGAGACACTTGGCATTTTGTTTGATGTGAATAATCAACGCTATATAGGGTGTTTTTATGCGGACAAATTTCAATCATAGGTACAAAAACTCAAAAAAAATCGATTTTCAGGAATGATATAATGCCAAAACTCCTTGGTTTCCGAGTTATAAGGGCTTGAAGAAACTTTAAAACTCAAAGTAGGATACCTCGTGCGCGCCAATGTTAACGCTAGTCTTGATAGTTCCGACTCCACTAAAGCAGTTTTTGGTCATTTTTAAGATGAAATCTGCAAGCATTTCACCCTTGAAAAAAATTTTCAACTTAAATGTTCGTTAAGAAATTAACACTAAGTCATTAATGATAAACTTTAGTAGCTATTTCAATAAATTAATGAAAATGTTCAAACATTATTTAATGCTTAATAGCTTGAAACTGCAGATACTTTTCCTAGCCGAAAAATGCTTGCAGTTCTCATTATAAAAATATGAAAAACCTGTTTTTAGTGGGGTAGGAACTATAAAGACTTCACCTTTACACTTTAAATTCATCTAAGTCAAGGTCAATATAGTCCAAGTTAAGATCAATTTAATCCAAGTCAAATTCAAATTAAACCAACCCTAAGTTGAGTCAAGAATTGACGTAATCGCTCGTTAATTTGAGCGTTTTTTGTATGAAATATGCCTTGATTGTATGTAATGGGCAAGACAATCGTTTTTCATTTCAGCATGGGATACATACAATTTCCGCCGGTGTCCGGTGTAGCGATCTAAAGACAAGCTGTCGTAAAATGTGGTAAGTCTCCAGCATCAGGAGGCAGAGTGTGATTCAGATCTTTGAGCGGTGTAAAAGATATAAGTGAATTATAAAAACTCCTTATTATACTACTCACTAAAGTTTTTTCAAAATTCTACATTTATGGCAGTGTGCCTTCATTCAAATATCTATGTTAAATAGGTAATTTTATGCTACACATACATGTAGAAGTATCGAGGAATTATTTACACTCAAATAGAGATTTATATGCGTGAAATTTCACTTTATCACATGCATGAAATCATATAAACATGCTACTACATAAGATTATAAATGGACGATGTGTATATTTTATCCAACAAAAATTAGCAGCGAAATCATTTTGCCGCTCGTCCAAACGATTTTCGTACAAACATGTTAAAATTTTTTCATCGACATAGATGATGTATTTGCCTTGGCTTATTAATTTGAAGGGATGGCAATACTTTTATGCTAATGCAGGAATGTATGCGTGTAGTAATGTACTCCAATAAATTGTATTCAAACGGAATCGTACATAAGTACTCAGTGAATCGCATTTGTATGTTTCTCTAAACGATTAAATCTACATAACGTCCAATAGTAATCTCAAGTATTCGCATGAATGTGATTTCATAAATGTGATAAAATGAAATTTCATGCGTGTAAATCTCTAAGTGAGAGTAAATAAATCCCCGATGCTGCTATGTGTAACATAAAATGACCTTTTGATCGTAAATATTTGAATGAATGTATACTACCATTAACGTAGAATTTTAAAATAACTTCAATGAATAGTACACGACAAAGTGAACTGGTTATATTTTATATTTGACTGGTATCTTTCACGCCGGCCAAAGATTTGAATCACACTCTGGCTCCTGATGCTGGATACTTACCACATTTTACGACAGCTTGTCTTTAGATTGTAAGGCTATTTGTAACATAAGCGAAAGTTTTATGAATTCCTCGCTGAAAGGTAGTTCATCACATCCAATTGAAACATATTAAATTCAAAAAATGCTCTAATTAACGAGTGATCGTGTCAATTCTTAACTCAACTTAGAGTTGGATTAATTTGAACTTGACTGATTAAATTGAACTTGACTTGGATTAATTTGAAATGAAAAAGTTAGCGCTAACATTGGCGCGAACGTGGTATCATACTTTAGGTTTCAAAGTTTCTTCAAGTCCTTATTTTTTCAAAACTAAGGAGTTTTGGGCATTTTGTCATTCGTGAAATTGATTCATTTTGCAAAAAAATGTCGTAAATATATATATAAAATGAACGATAGGTGTCTCCATCAATTTAAAAAAAAGTATGCGTTTTTGTTTTAATTTCCCCTGTATTATTACAATGGGAATCAGCTTGATTGGATGGTATCATAAGTACCATTCAAATGATGCAAAAACCTGGCATCAGCTCACTTTTATTTCTATGTAAATAATTTTGCAAGAAAATTGAATCTATTGTTGGGTGTGCGTGCATTTGTTCGTACATGCGTCAGTACCACGCCTTCATTGCGGGTGCCGCAGTGCGCATGCTGATTCAGCAAGAAGCTACGTATTAATTAAGGTGCAGGGCCTTCAGAGCCGCATTTGGACCGCATCCCACCGTGTAACAACATTGCCATCAGCAAACGTCGCAGTTCTCCAGAGTATCTCTATCCTCTGGTACGCACATGGTAAAATGCAGCTTATCGTGGTAAAAAGGCATGGCAAATTTGTTTACAATTTTTTTGCTAATAATAATTTGAAATATAACACACAGTTGTTGCTTACTTGGTTGGTGTGTGTGCCTGTGACGTTCATAAGGAGGCTTAATGACCGTATCTGTGACACGAGTTTCACCAGTGCACAAGTACAAGAATATTTTAATCGCGGGAACTATTAGGGTAGATCTATTTGTTTGTCATCGATATCTTGCAACTATTTTAAAGGAAACTATCGAATCCAGTTATTTTTGATAAATCGTGTACACTAGTAGATATATATTAGTAAAACTTGATTTTTAACATTCTATTGCCAATTCAAAGTCGTTCGTCCATTACGAACATACTAACCGTATGTACAGAATGCAAAACTTGCAAACAGTAGTATTCATCTAATAAATTGTGATTAGGTGGAGTCGGTGTTGGAGTCGCAAAATTCTGGAAAGGTGGAGTCGGAGTCGGAGTCGCA
>JACJUY010000266.1:0-53758 GCA_014220935.1 Platorchestia sp. MABIK
CTTAAACTATGGCTACAAACAGGAGGCGATGGCTTAAACAATGGCTACAAACAGGAGGCGATGGCTTAAACAATGGCTACAAACAGGAGGCGATGGCTTAAACCATGGCTACAAACAGGAGGCGATGGCTTAAACTATGGCTACAAACAGGAGGCCATGCCTTAAACTATGGCTACAAACAGGAGGCCATGGCCTAAACTGTGGCTACAAACAGGAGGCGATGGCCTAAACTGTGGCTACAAACAGGAGGCGATGGCCTAAACAGTGGCTACAAACAGGAGGCGATGGCCTAAACTATGGCTACAAACAGGAGGCGATGGCCTAACACGCTCCCCGCGTATTGAACAATGTGTGTACAAGTCGGTAAATTGCTCATTCACGTACCAGTATAAATGAAAGACATTTCTTCTGTTTCGGGACCTCTTTAAGAAATAACTATTATCATACCAGGTGAAATGTATCGTGCAATGGTATTTCTCACATTTCTTAGGAAGGATACAAATTTATTCAAGCACTAGGGTCGATTTCCCTATTCTGTTACTCACAACCTAACCAAACCAAACGTTTACAACCGCGGAAACGCGGTTAACGTGTTAAACCATGGCTACGAATAGGAGGCCATCGCTGGAATCTTGGCTACGAAGTAGCCATGGCCTCTTGTTTGTGACACTTTTCCGTTTCTGCCCCCTTTCCTAGCTCATCATCCGCTTACATTACTGTACGAGCTCATCCGTTGTTCACGTGGTGGAAACCTATGTATACGCGAATGTCCTTGCGTGCCCCTTCCTATGCCGGCATTGTCCTGCGGATCTCCTATTCAATGGTAATTCGTCTCTCATCTGTGGCTGTCTTCCTAAGTGGGCTGTATATATAGATTCTTCTCTCGTCAGAGTATAATTTCGGCAGAGCTGCTACCGTAAAAAAGCCTTCATCTGCCTAGATTAATTTAACGTAGTTTCAACACACCCACGAGTCTTCATGATAAATCAGATGCTTCTTAATTACATATTCTCGGCAACCTATAAAGTGTCCATTATGGATGTTTTTATAGCTAATGGTACGCGTCGCTTATAATGCTACTTCATCGAATCAAACCTACGAACTGGTTATGCACATAGGTTTAGCTTTAATTTATTCCTTTGAAGTACATGTACTGTAAAATAGAAAACAGTTCATGCGACGTATTTTATTCTTCAATGCTAAATGCTGTAAGTTTTCTCGACTAACGTTTCCTTAGGAGGATATAACTAATGTATCTAGGGAAATTTAAGCGCTCGTAGGAGGAAAATGTGATGCTTCGAACTGAAGGCTAGATAGGCCTTCTTTTTTGTTGAAGTAGAATATATTTGTTTTTTGTTATGCCCATTTTTTGGGGGTTCATTGCTGTCCTGTTTTTCAGCTCCCACTACTTTCCTTTTCATCTTTCATCTTTTTCTTTGGAAAACCTTTGGTGGGCAGGAAGGTTTAAACTAACTCATTGTATCTTGTCTAACGTTGTCGTTAAGGGGATTTACTACCCTGTATTTTACCTAGTGTACCGAATTTTTCAAACTTCACTGTTCGTTTCTATTGCATCTAGAGGAACGAAAATGAATACAGATAAGTAAAATTGAATTTTGAGCACAATTTCTCTCATAAAAATTTTCGATTTTTGCTATAGAAAAAAGTTATTGTGCCAACAAAAGAAAAAATAGAAATATTTGCGCAAAACTTTTCCCACTCTACAATTTTTTACGTAGAAGCGCGATTGTGGTTTCATTCGACGCGGAAGGCTTGTAGGAACCTAGTAACGAAGGATTTTTTTAAATTTCGAATTGGAAAAAAATGTATTATATATATCCAAAAATTTCTTCCCCAGGTAGATCCTTGATTATTTCTCTATTCTCAGCTTACACATTTATATTGCAACTAGGTGAACGAAAATGAATACAGATATGTAAAATTGAATTCTGAACACATTTTCTTCTATGAAAATTTTCGATTTTCGCAATAGAAAATCTCAATTGTTGGACATTGTAACCATAACCTTTTTTCTAGTTCGAATTTCAAAAAATCCTTCATTACGAGGTTCCTACAGTTCTTTCTCGTCGAATGAGACCACAATCGCGCTTCTACGTAAAAAGTTGTAGAGTGGGAAAAGTTTTGCGCAAGTAGATTTATTTTTCCTGATGTTCGCACCATAACTTTTTTCTATTGCGATAATCAAAATTTTTATTGGAGAAAATGTGTTCAGAATTCAATTTTACATATCTGGATTCAGTTTTGTTCCATTAGATGCAATAGAAACGTGAACAGTGGAATTTAGAAAAATTCGGTAAATTAGGTAAACACAGGGCTGTAGATCTCCTTAATTTGCAAGTGCTTAATGTACCGGAGAAAATCGAGTTTAGGGAATGGATTCCCCGTTCCCTAAACACCAGACTAAATGGTGCCTCCCTTCTTCTCTTTAGAACACTTTTTGTTTTGGTTAGGGGGGCTTAAAGTAACTCTTGTAACATTACTAAAATAAAGCCAATGATTATACTGATTTTATATTGGTAGGAAGAAATATAGTCAAGTAGCGTAGCGAACGACAAAATTCAAGTATTCCTAAGAATTTTCACCATCTCTTCTGCTCACGTGGGCCTGCACTATTTTTGAGGCAATGTTCGACTACGGATTTCAATATTTGGTTTCGCATTTCTTCCTTACAGATCTGCCTCTCGTCAGGATGTTTGTCAGATTCATTGGCTTCTAGTCTCCTGCATGTTTTCAATTTTGATATGAACTTCAGGTTAATTTAAAACATTTGGAGATAAGTAGCATCTCCACGTTCCTGCTGTACAAATGCGAATTTATGTACATTCATAGTGCAATCCTAAATTCTTATTGCAATTTACCGTATTAGAGGCCAGTTTTTACATCACTTAGTCTGAATGAGAACTTCGTTGACTCACTTAGGCTTAGTTTATTGGCGAGAGTGAACATTCGTAATCTATCCTTGAGTTAAATAGTTTTCTTGTGAGAAGCCCTGCAATTGTAGTGCAGTGTAGGTGGTAATCCTGCAGCTATTCCAGATGTTTTTGTTTACGGGATCGGGTTCCTGATATTACGAGATGGGTTTCTGAACGAAGTTCATTGCACAATGAGCTCGAATCATCGGCATTCATTGTTAAATGTTTCATACAGAAAACCTCCATTGACCGCTTATGATAAAAATCGTTCTCATGAAAAGCTGATGATCTTCAGTAGAAGGATACTTTATTTCAATCAATCAAGCCTGATATATATCATCTTGAACATTGGTTTTTCAAATGCCTTTAACTTACACCAGGACGCAATGATGGTTATCCCCGGTCAAACCATATCCATTTCAGACACCTGGGTAGAGTGGGGAATTGTGCTCAAGTTCTCCCTTTACCCAACGGGGAGAAATCACCGCGCAGCTCCGGGATTCGAACTGCTGACAACTTCACGTAAGGGCGCGTTCTTAACAACTCGGCCACGGTGACCACGGAGAATGTGGTTTATCGTTTCGGAGGCTGTACAGCCTCTATAATAATCTACATATTTGTAAGGTCTCAATATGTTCATTAATCGCAAGTTTCCAATTATTTGCGTTGAAGAGCTCAGTATATTAGACTCTTCGTTACGCAAGCGAAGTACCCGACAGGAAGGAACCATATCAGAGCTCGGTCAAGGCTATCTCGTGCCTACGCGGCCCTATCGTCGGGAAGTGCTTCGTGTAAAGGCTCCTTAAATGCCGACACCCTGCTCTCATACTTCTTTTGTCTTCAATTCAAGTTTTGTGAGTAAGGAAATCAGATGTAAAATGAAGATTATAATGCTGTGTTGGTGAATACTCTACATTTGGCTCTCGTAGTGTTTTCCCAGTAGAGTTTTTAATTTTTTTTTAGAATTTACTGTATAACATGCTTCGTTTTATTTATTTTTGTCATAACTAATAGTTATCATCCAGAGTATAGCGTACCTTCTATCGTCGGGTGCGATCTATATGTAGGAGTCCGGCGGTCAATGGTGGTAATATGTCATGTAATGTAGTGTACTTCGAACAAATTGCTATACATGGGGAGATCTTTAGCATAGTTCAGATAAGTTAACAAAACTTCTTGAGGATGTCTCGTGCGAAATCAGCTCTAAAAGTTTAGTCATCAATGCTTCCTTAGATTTGTAACTCGTAGAGGCCGACGTATCGTGGGCATCGACTACACACCAAGAATGAATCAATTTATCAGCTCGTACTTACAGTTACTCTGAACCTTTTTCCCGACTAAAGTGTGTGGGCTGTGCTTACTAACGCAAAGGAATTTGACGCCTTTATCGTGCGGCTGGAAATACATTTTGGTCGACTTCACTTTTATGTTCGCATCACTCGGTTGGAAACAGTTTTGGAAATCCTAATAATAACAAAAATTATAATAATAGTCCTCATTGTTGCTTGGAGGTAACCTGATTATATTTGTAAATTATTTTTAAATGAAATTGATCAAAATCTAACTAACCCATCGTATTTTATCCTCATCTAAGCCTATGTTCTGCGTTTTAACGTTGAACATATAAATACTTACAGAATTCGCTCTCTGCATACGCGCAGATAGGCTTCATAGTTGAAATACTGGAATTGGATTTGAGTCGCTTGGCCCTGAAGGGTAACGTTGCACAGGAAATTTTTGGCGTAACGAATTTCTCAAATAGCACAACAAATTAGGAAATTATAATGAAATTATTACGTTTTGAAGTATTTGATTCAAATAGCGTGACGTGTTAGGAAATTAATGAAATCATTGCCTTTTGAAGTATTTGATTCAAATAGCATGACGTATTAGGAAATTAATGAAATCATTGCGTTTTGAAGTATTTGATTCAAATAGCATGATATATGAGGGAATTAATGAAATCATTGCGTTTTGAAGTATTTGATTCAAATAACATAACGAGAAAAAAATAACGAAATCATTGCGGTTTGAAGTATATGAAGAGCTCGTAAATGCAAGCGTTTAGACTGACATTATAGCAACTGCGTGTGAGCATACCTCTGAAGTACATATTTTCTGCTTAATGAGGCCTGGAAGTGATAGCGCACATTTCACAGGTCAATACAACATCAAACGGAGATAAATTAACGGCAATGACCAACTCAGTATGAAGTTGCAAATCTCATTAGCTGATTTTTTTCTATGCGCATTTTACTAGTTATGTCACGATTTCAGTGAAAATTGATTTTAACGACTAATGTAGAAATAACCGAATTTCAAGCGTGGCCAATTTAAAAGTGACTGCAAATCATGCTCCACGCTGCCCTTTTTATTGACGTGTACAGCGCTAGTAACTTTTCGGTCCTAAATTGCACCGCTCTGCAAAGTAGGTCGATGGCATTCGCGTTTTTGAAACGCTAATTAAGCCGCTCGACGTATACGGCGAAGTACGAGTTTTTCGGGTCCTCTTTTACCAAAATTGGATAATTTTTAATCAGGTTCATACCACTTATATTTTGGGATATGTTTTTTTGCGCGATATTGAATACAGCCTTTATATTTCAGCTACATATGTGCTTCTATTTATATGTTCTCTAATCTTAACATCGTAAGATGGCATTTTACGGACGACATATAAAAAATATCAGTAAAAAATAAATCTTTTTTTAGAAATAGGCTCAATTTAAACCGTGATCGAATTATCACATTTTTTAATACGAATATTCAACACAAAAAATTGATTTAGCTATTTTGAGCGGTCGAACAACGGCAAGAATACGATATACACTATA
Source organism: Platorchestia sp. MABIK (assembly GCA_014220935.1). NCBI lineage: Eukaryota > Metazoa > Arthropoda > Malacostraca > Amphipoda > Talitridae > Platorchestia > Platorchestia sp. MABIK. The sequence goes on from JACJUY010000266.1 coordinate 5,768, forward strand.
GTATATGCACTAACTAACGCTCCTAGAAGGACGACGTGAGGTCAAAGATTGCTTTGGCTGGACTTTGCGATGTAATGGAACATATTTTTTACGAATTATCTTTTCTTTTTCGTTCGCCGATCTCTTTTTTTCGACGCGTAATACTTGTTCTTCCATTTTTGTCTTCTTTCATAAACTTCTTTTAATCTTACTATTTCTATGCGCTGGGTGTGACACACGTTGTGCGTAGAGACTTCGTTCCCGCAATTCCATACTAAATGGATTTCCTCTTTCCTCTCGTGGGAACACTTTTGCTGTGGTTAGAGAGGTTCAAACTACCTTATAATTCAATTTGTATCGGTTGAGGTTCTCGTAAAATGATGTATAACTAGAGGGCCGACTTTGGTTATGATAAATATGATAAATCGTCGTACTATCCCCTCAGGGTGGTACAACTATTGTATTTATGGGAATTAGTGATTCCAGGGAGAAAATGTGAGGTCCTGAGCTGAGAGCTAGGTAGCCCTTTTTTATTGAAATGTTTTTTTTGTTTTGTTTAAGACCGTCTTTTTTCGGTTCACTGCTGTCGTGTTTTTCAGCACCTCTGACTTTCTTCTTCAACTTTTACCTTGTTTCATAACCTTCCTTCTTATCTTACTGTTTCTCTGTGCACGGGATCCTTTGCGGAACACCCTTTGTGCGTTGATTCCACGTTCCCTTAACTCCACACTAAATGGTGCTTTCATCCTTCCTCTCTTTGAACATCCTTGTTGTGATAAAGGGGGGCTGAAACTATTTTATAATCAATTAATCGTCGTACTTGAAATGAGTTTCGACTGCTGAAAAATGAAGCATGTGGTGTTGTCGGACTTATGATGGGAGATACAGCATGCAGCTCTATTATTCGTTGGAATTTATTCGTTCTCACTTGGAAGCTTCATCGCTTCATCATTGTGGTTGTACTGCATAATATCTATCTTCATCTTGTGAGTCGATCGTCTTGGGTTAACTTGGCTGAGGTGTAATTTTCCAGGCTTGATAAGATAACGGCGCTGTTAGTTTTTATCAGCTTGCGTCATCACGTTTGTCAAGTCTTATCCTTAAGCTATGATATGTTGCGTCCGTGTGACTCGTAATTCTAACCATTTCCTCCAAGTTCCTGAATATGAGCTTATCGTTTTTGTACCTTTGCCGTAGCTGTCACGTGTCAGAATTTTGTGTGAAGACTCGATTTTTGACTGCTTTCTGTGAATTCATTGGCCGTCATGTAAGTTATTCGCGAGTATATATATTAGTTTTTATGGTAAAAGTTGCTTTAGATGTGAACGATGTTTTACCTTATCTCATCACGTTCATTAACGGAGTTCAGTGAGTGTTCTGCATTGCATAAAATATACCTTCACTACATTAGTGTTATTGTTAAACAATACAGTGTGTGCCGTCTGTGTGCGCAATTACTTGGAATTAAAAATGACTATTTATTGCGCCATTTCTATTTGTCGAAATTACTTATGCTAGCTCAATTACGATTCCTTATTGTATTTTGATGAATTGCTTGAAGTATATTTTTCCACTTTATCTCATCCAACTTTTGAAATCTAATCTTGACTGCTGCGAAGAACAACATGCTCTAACTTAGGTGCCTGTGCGTGAATGGTGTCTTAAGGCTGAAGACTTCGGTAGCAATCCGAGCATGGACCACTCGGCTTGTTCCAGTGAACACATTTCTGTAAACGTTATTTGATGTATAAGAAGAGCCCCTCAGGGGGATACAACTATTGTGTGTGTCTATGGGAATTAGCTCTCCCAGGGGGACTATGTGAGGGCCCGAGCTTAGGGTTAGGTAGGCTTCCTTTTTGTTGAAATAAAATAGGTTTTTGTTCTGTTACGGACCATCTTTTTTCGGTTCACTGCTGTCCTGTTTTTCAGCTCCTACCACTCTCTTCTTCAACTTTTTCTTGTTTCATAAACTTCTTTCTTTGCTTACTGGTTCTGTGCACCTTGTGCATAGATTCCGCGTTCCCTCAACTCCATACTAAATGGTGCCTTCCTCCTTCCTCTCTTAGAACATCTTTGTCGTGGTTAAGGGAGGCTAAAACTTTCTTATATAATAATAATAATGTATAAGAAGAGTGTTGGAAATACGTCTTCTGATGGTCAGGAGCCGCTACTGAAGTTCAATATCCAAATCAAATTTAGGTCAATTTTAATAAAAAAATTAAAAATGGCAAACTTAACTAGATCATGCCTTCTTCATTTAATATTTATAAACATTGATTCAGTGACTGCTGGTCGGTCAGCAGCATTATGAAAATCCCCTCAATGACCTCCGGTGGGTCACGCCGCACCTGACGTGTTAATGACGAATCGATTTTTGATAGAGAGAAGGTTCACCTTCTGTAGCATGGAAATGCGTGCATTTCTATAGCTTAGCCTGTAACGTGTACTCTCTGAAAAATTCTAACCGCTCCAACTCAGAGGATGTGCTTATCTCGCTCTCTTGAGAGCCTTCCTCCCTGCGAGTTGGACTTCATCTGCGGCATTGTGCGGTGCTTATATTCAGTGAATAGACGATTCTTAGATTAGCCCTGAAACTAACTTAAAATCAATAAACCTTAGATTATCGCTGTAATTAACTTACAATCAATCAGTCTTGTATTAGCGCTGTGAACATTGCTATTCCGAAAATACTTACTCTATTCAATTGCCTCCTAAACTTGTTATTTAGGAGAATTTATGACTCATATGAATGCGTGGTGGGAGCATTGCTATTGTATGAACGCACACATGAATCGACCGACCTCTACGTTGCGTCTGTAACGTTGTCACAGCGCTGCTCGCTCAGTGGTGCAATCACAACATAGTGACGCAATCTCCCTGCTAGGGTTCAACAGCGTCAACCTATTTACCCTCATGTATAGTGTGTATGCACTCGTGCTTTGCTTTTCCTCCCTTTTGAGTTTTCTAATCTGAATAATCTCGTGGTCTTCAGTCGTTGCTCTAGTTGAAATATTGACTATTTTGAAATCATTTTTATGGAGTGAAGATATTCTTTGGTAAAGAAATTCCGCGTTTTATCCTTGATGCAAACAGTGGCGGGTTTTGCGACGTCAGCTAATTCAGATAGATACTGAATTTGACAGTTGAATATTGTAAACGACGTAAATTACTTCGAACTAGGCTTCCTTACACTACGAAATTCTTCTCATACGGTGTCCTAGGGAAGAAGTTCTTCATCGACTCAAATAATGGGTATTCGTATTGATTAGCCTCAAAGTATTTTATTGAAAATGATCCATATTAATCAATAATTATTTAATTTCCATTTTAATGTATAAATTTTCAGTTCTTGTCACGCGTAGAAGCATTCAAAACATACGAGGTAGATGGAGCATCTTTTTTTTTTGTGCGCGCCAAAACTTGCAGTGAATGTATCGAAGGTTATTTGTCGACTAGTGTTCCAGAATACTCCTCTGGAGTTCAACCATCGTTACCATAAGGCGGAAAGCTGTTGCGAATGTGAGGATTTATTACACTATATTTGCTCAGCTGAGTTTTAGTAGATGTTACATTCACAGAAAATCCGAATTAAGTGAATAGAATTTCTTTCAATTCATGATCTTTGCGATGCTATCGACGCAAATTTTTCCGATGTGCTCTATTCTTGGTCGAATTATTTGTTTGGTCGTTCTATTCTTGGTCACAATACGAATTTGTTGGTCCAAGACTTTCCGTTTAAAATGCTGTGTACTTTACGACAAAACTTTTATTAAACTGATCTTTTATTAAACTGATTACTAATTAAAAAATAGTCAATAACCTGGTTCATTCAGGCTTAAAATTTCATTTGCTTTTTAAAATATTCAAGTACCAATAAATTATACAGTATAAAATTACCATATTTTCTGGATTTTCCATTTTATACATTGTTAAAAGGCATCATGAAAGCACACACGCAATTTAACTTTGTTAAAAATCATTTATTGAAAAATTTCCGATGTTTAAATTTAGTAGACAATCATTGCTCGTGCTTTAGTCTCTACTCCCATTTCTATGTCATTGACCATTTTAAAACATCATCAATTGATATCCAGTTAAAGCTATCCTTACATGATCGTTTTCGTAGCACTACAAAACACCTCCAACATAGAACTATTTAATCTCGAAAACCAAATCATTCGACAGTGAACAGAGTTTAAATTTAGACACCAAAGCACGTGGATGACGTCACGAGCGTCGACGAGCTTGATTTGGTTGAGCGCGATGAAAGCAGCATGCTTCCAGGAGAGCGAGAAGAGTACACAGATACTGGCGAGCGGGCTGGTGTAGGTGACGTCATCGCCTCACGTCTGTGACGCACGAGCCGCTCTGCTCTTCTGTATTATTGGAGGCACCGTCCCTCCCTTCCTCTCCCCCCTGCAGTGTCACGTTTAGCGCCCGTATTGATGGGCTCTCGATTGAGATTCCAGTAAAATTGATGAAGTGCCTCAAGTTGGCTTCAGATCACACAAAAATTGATGAAGTGCGTGATGTTAGCTTGAGATTGCATAAAATTGATGAAGTGTGTGATGTTGGCGTGAGATGGCACAAAAATTGATGAAGTGCGTGATGTTGGCTTGAGATAGCACAAAAATTGATGAAGTGAGTGATGTTGGCTTCAGATTACACAAAAATTGATGAAGTGCGTGATGTTGGCTTCAGATTACACAAAAATTGATGAAGTGCGTGAAGTAGGCTTGAAATTGCATAAAATTGATGGAGGTGTCTCAAGTTAGCCGTCTGCTCCCGGTTTGAGATTTCTTTGCTCAGCATGGTCTCATCTTGATTGAAGTTTCCTCTGTTCATACGTATCTGGTTCACTAATTAAACCGTACTTCAGCTTGGGCATACCTGTATGAGGAATTTGCCAAATGAAACTGGAATACTCTGTGAAAAAACTCCTGTTTAGTAACTTTTAAAATGCTTATATGTAGATTAGTTCGTGAAGTTTTCAAGGGATGTGTACGCAAAGTCATCTTACCAGTTTTTCAAGGTAACTACACATTTTGCTTACCGCCAGTAGTAGGTAATTCGTTCTGAGGCTTTGTTTCCTGCAACTCAACTCGGTTAAATACTAAATTGTTGCGTTTTTCATAACAGCGTTTCAGATTTTGAATGTTTTGACTTTTGATCGAGGAATGATTAACAAAGTTATGTTGTTTGATCGAAACAAAATTTCAATTGACGAGCGAAATGTACTTTGCCACTACGGCTGCTCCCTACCGAGGGATACCCGACCTGTGAGTGTTTTTCCTGACAAGAAAATATTTGTTGTCCATCTAGTGCCACTTGACTGATTTTGCTTAAATGGAACGATTTTGTATCACTGAGGTAGCGATAATATTAAATTTTTCAATTGGGCAATGTGAAGAGAAGCAATTAAGGTCTCGAGGCTGTGCTGTTGCTTCTATCCGTGTTTCGTGTTAGAAAATGCGTGCATTAAATTTCAGAACACTCTTGCGCTTGCGCCCCTTCAGGGGGAAATAACTAGTCTATCTATAGGAATTAGCGCTCCCAGGAGGAATCTGCGAAGTTCCTAACTAAAGGTTAGGAAGGCCTGTTTTTGAAATGGAATTGGTTTTTTGTTTTGTTACAGATCATATTTTTTCAGTTCTCTGCTGTCCTGTTTTCCAGCACCTTAGAACTTTCTTCTCCAACTTTAATCTTGTTTCATAAACTTCTTTCTCATATTACTATTTCTATGCACCTTGTGCAAAGATTTTGCGGTTTCTTAAGTCCATGTTAAATGGTGCCTCCGTCTTCTCTTTAGGTCGCTTTTGTTGCAGTTAGGGTGGTTTAAACTAGCATCTAGTCTAATCTTGTGCTTACGCATGGTTTTTGTTTTTACTTTGCACTGAATTAATATATTTACTTCTTAAAAGTATTACTGTATTAATTTTTGTTGACCGTCCTGTGGGATCATTGTCTCAAACCAAGATATGTGTACGCGAACGCTAGTGCCGCACTCCACCTCCAGTGCTTATCTATATTGCTAGGAGTTCACTGGAGTTCTTCAGCAACTTCATAGATGCCTACTTGAGGTTATCATTTGGCCATTAAGTGCATTGCGAGCAAGTTGCTTAGTATAACTACGTTCTTTTATGCATATTTTGACAACCCGTTTTTCGAGTAGATGCTTAACAGGTATGTAGGTGAGGACTTGGACCGTGGAAGGTTTACCCATATTTTTTGAGCTGAATTTAGGGTTCATTTTTGAGCACAGTGTAAAACATTTAAAACACTTCCTGATCACTCTGATTGCTTTGAAGCATACATTGGATGATTTTGTTTCCTAAATTCAAAACCATTCAAAAAATTATAAATAACTTGAATAAAATGTCCCTTAAAATTTTTCTTTTCGAAATACTCTTTGCTGTACTTGATACTGACCTCTTATTCATCCAACATACACCCAATAAATTACTAGAAATTACAGGTAGCATTAGAAACTCAAAACTTACTGAACTCACTGAACTTGGCTCAACACGTTGATTGCGATGGGTTAAATTGAAGTTCAATATTCGATTCAAATTTAAAGCCAAAAGTAATTGAGCAAATTTATGAAAACATCAAACATTAACTGGGTTCATTAAATACCATTAATTTAAAAAAAAAGACTGTTGAAAAATTTCAAACGACCCATCGATGGGTCGTTTCGCAGCAGAAGAAACCTAAGGACGACCCACCGGTGGGTCGTACCGCAGTCACTGTGTTGACGCTGTTGGTGTGCGCTTTGTTGACAGGCTTCCTACGCTGGAACTGCCGGCGCAGCCTGGCATGGACTCGACCACCAGCAACAGCACCAACAACAGCAGCACGGCAACAGCTACGACTGTTGCGACGGTGCCTCCCAACACGGTCTTTGTATCGATGCCGCAGCACGGCACCATCATCCCCGCCGGCTCCAAAGCGGTGAGTAACTGCACGAGTAGTTATTGTTTTAGTTATTGTAGTTGTTGTCGTCTGGTATTTTGCCGTCATTGTGCTGCTTTAGAGCGAGCAGTGCTCCTGTTCTGTTATCTGCCAGTGCAATTGTTATCCTATGGTCATTTTTGGGCTACTTATAAAGCTCAAGAGCTTAAAAATTATTCGCAAGGTTAAAAGATGTTCCCTCACGTCATTCTGAAGAAAATCGGTCTGTGCTTGTGAGTTGTAATATAGTCCAAGGATATGAAATTTTTCTCCCCAGTGTTTTTATACAAATTGTTGATTAGTTGAGAAAATTTATTCGTTTACGTCTCCGGAGATAGCACTTCTCGTAGAATCAAAATTTTTAATATATTTTATTTTATTCTTACACATAAAAGGGAACTAGTTATACTTATGTTATAACACTCAATAACGTGCGCGACACAAACGCTTTGTTAGCGTACAGTGTGACGTAGTGTGAGCCTTACGTGCTACTACTATGTTATCACTTCGACTTCCAGTGAGAGCATCTGTAGTGTGCTTACGTTCATCTCCAAATGTGACATTCGGGTTCAAAGGATCTCGTGACGCGGCTATATATACTGCTATGCCAGTTGAGGTCGGTTTCACTCCGATCGTTTTTATGGCCGTTTGTCTCACGAAAAAGCCATTTTTAGCACTTTGATAATGGTACAAGATGGCCCTAAAGGAACTCACCATTTTCAAATTGACCACAAGAAAACTATTAAAAATTAAAAATTAGGGATAGTTAAAAACGATGCCAGAAAGTATGAAATTTGATTTATATGTCACGTGTTATGTCTTTCAGCTGACTACCATTATTATTGTACTAACAAAAGCGTACTTTTTAATGGTACTGTTCAGTACTTAAGATCTCTAGAGTTATACTATTAACTTGCTTAAAAATGTTGCGTTTTAAATCTTGTAAGGCATCACGTGCGTGGATGTAAACTCTCGCCTTCAAATATCCCTGGCCGAAGAAATCATCAGCATTGAATCTGAAGATCGAGGTGGCTACGACTCGCCATCAGGACGTGGAATTAATCAGTACTGAAAAATAATTTTTAGCATAGCCATTGACTCCAGCTGAATGGGGTGGGGATTCTTGGTAGTTTAGATACCACAATAATCAATTTTGAATTTCATGTTACGTTTAAGATCATTTTGATCTTTTCATACTTCTTTGTTTTCTTGAATCATTTTTCAAAAACAGTGAATGACCAATTGGCCCGTCTTATGTTGTAAAAAGTTGTCTAAGAATAATTTCGATTGGTAAACTATGATTTGTTATTCAAATTGGATCGAATTAATAGTGAGTCAGTTTTCCCGTCATTATTACGTCGTTTCTTCTTTTTCTTTGCATCGCGATATGCCGTTACGCAATGGTACACAAACATTACTTCACAAAAAATATCTAACAGTATCAAAAAATGCAAATGCTTATTAATTAAAGAAATTTGAAACCAGGATTTCCGCGAGAGAAACCTGCTTCAGTAAAATCCTGCTTTGTTAGGTTATCTTGCGCATTAAACTTCCAATCACACGCTCAGGATGATCGCAGCACGTGAATGGAGCAAACAAACGTCGCTAATGCTATTAATTCTACTCACTACTTCATTACGTTAATCATGTGATATCGTGTGTTAGGATTGCTTTGAAAAATGAATAAATTAGTCAATTTCTTTGCCAAGGGTCTATAACGTACACTTGCCACTGATGCCTGATTTTATTCAGAAGACATTCGTCATCGCGAAGTTGCTGATTATCTAAGTTTAGTCTTCAAAATCGCAGTATCGATACAAAGTATATGCATTGAAGTTATTGCGCTGCAATTCTTTTATTTCGTTATTGAAGTTCAATGGAAGTGTTAAAAACTTGCCAGAAGTGCTCGAGTGGGAGAAGACGCTCGGACAGAAATGACGTCATGAAGACAAGCTCGTGCCAAGCTACTCCTCGCTCTCTTGCTCTCGCGTCGAGGCCTTCGGTTCCGTCCTGTGCTGTGGCTAGCAAGAGTTTCTGTGACGTGCGTCCGCTTTCTGTAGCAGAAAACCTTGTGTTTCAAAGAGAAGGAAACCCTTCGCATGCGAGCTTGAACCACGGTATACAGTGGCTTGAACGGTATGCGTGGTGAGAGAACAGATTTTGAAGAACACTAGTTGCAAAATCTCGACTCTTAGAGAGGAGTGGTGTAGTTGAATTTAAAGGTATATTATCATAGAGCGAATAACATTTCAAATTAAATAAAATCTAAGTAGGACATAACTGGGGTGAATCAAATGATGTCCTTGAAACGAATGCACGATGAAACGCATAGAACTAAACCAAATGGGAGTATGTATAGTGAAAGCATATTTCTGTGCTGTGTCTCATAACCATGGGCGTAACGTAGAATTAATACTCGAAATAGTTCTATATTTAGAACCCCCTCACTCGTACCTCTGGTTTGTGTTGTGCAGTTGAGTTCCTATGGATGCGAGCGCACACAGCCAAGAGAAGAACTACGTGGCTGTGCAGTGTCCTGTTGTAAGACTCCAGGAAAGCCTAATGAGCCAATTTTATGATCCCTGTGGAAATCGTAAGCAGGACAGCTGATTATCGAAGATTCAGTGAGCTTGTTCTGTCACTGTTGATGGTTCTGCTTTTCCTTTTCTCCAAGCGCGTTATAGAATTCTGTGCTCTTGGCTTTGTCGTTCGTAGTGTAATGTGATCAAACTTTCTTAATCTGGCACTTGCTCTGGAATTAAAAGTGAATAAATCCATGTAAAGTATTACGGTTCGTGTGGAACTGTCAAATGACAATGTCTTCAGATTGCAGTGTAATTTCTGTATTCCGATGAATAAAAATATTGCAACCGTTCTTCGTTACCATTGCATGGTATCGCATTCCTTGACATGTCTCCAGCAACATTACTTCTTCATTTTGCCTTCCATGATATCCTGTATGTCAGTGCTGAATTCAAATTTATTTTCTTACGCCATATGTGTCTATGCTACAATGTAATTGAGTGGGAAATGTTAAATACACCAAAAATTGTTGCAATGTACTCGTTGTCACATGTTCTTGTTTATCCATCTTGGCTCTCTTGCATTAAAACTAACATCCTCTTTAATTTTTAAAGGCTTGGCTTTCTCTGTTGTAGGGAATATTTCTTAACGACATTTCTCATGACATCCTGGTTTCAAGCCGCTACCACAAAATGAGCGTGGAACTTCCCCCGTGGTTATTCATAGATTTTATGGTACATGCAGTTGCACTCCTGAGAAATGGCTGTACTGTATCATGAAGTCAACACGTAAAGCCCACGCGTGTAGTGGTAGTGAGGCCGCAATTTAGCATTCTGGAAGAATACTTTGAAATGATGCATGTTTTTAAGTGGGACACTTGTCCAAACATCGCGACGGCTGAGAAACGGGGATTATCTCACAGATGGCCGATGTTCAGTTCGTCAGAACTGAACACAGTGTCATAAGTAAACACTACTTTTTGTCAATGTTTGAACTGTTTTATTATGCAAGTAGAGAATTTAAAAAAGAAAAATTAAATAAAATAATAGATGCTGACGTTCATGCGTTCAAGGGGTAAATGGGATGCATTCTTTCTATGAGGAAAATGTTTCAACATTGCCTTCAATGAGAATGACTAAACACGTTGAGGCACCTGGCAACAACTACAACGATATTTGGCTTTCGAATTGTGGCGTTATGGAAGACTTTAAAAAATGCGAACGTACGCACTGCCACACTGATTCGAAATAAAACGTACAGCACAGGGAATGTTCGCATGTACTATGGTACCATGGTGTATATATGGCGAGAATCATGTAGATGACGCATGTATCTACATGTGTAGTGGAATGACGCACACGCACACAACGCTGCTCTACACGGTCGTGTGTTGGCAACATCACAGACGGCGGCCGTGCCGTGCTGTGCTATGTGAACCTAATGAAGTTCTTTGGCGGCCGCCAGTCAGCGTTGCGGCCTGGTGGAGTGAGGTGGTGGAGGTGCACGGTGCTTCTAAATGAATGACGCGTGTGGAGCTGTGCCATGATTGCTTGTGTAGACCAGATATTCTGTGAGCGAATTGCAATCTGTGTTTTCGAAATGATCTCTAATTCGTGGTGTGGACTGTCGTATCTCTGAGCATCTTGAAAATTATTTATAGCAGTTTTTGAAGTTAGTGCCCCGTGATGCGTATTTCTTGCGTAGACTTAGTTCATGGTGACTAAATGTGTAAGAAAATGTTACCGTGTCATGCACTGAGTAAAAGTGCTGGTTTTGTTGTGGCTTCTATTGTTGCAAATATTTTGTATCCTTTTTTGAATTATTTGTATGATGTGTACTTGGCCGTAAAATTACCTCTCTAACTTAACAATTAGCCAGCTGATGTCGGTAAACTATTTAAGTACTTTACTGAAGTACCTGAGCTGTGTGCTTTTCCCGAAACAAGTAACGCAAACCTGTTCCATATCGAAGTTTGATAAGTCTTGCGTTATCAGCGATGTGCTTTTCATGACCTGATTTGAAGACAATACACCATAGCACTCAGCGTCATTTCATAGCAACCGATCATGATCAGTCTGTGGAGCGTGTGCTCCTATCTTTCCTTATCTCGTCGGACCCCAATGTTCAGAGTTGCCGAATATTTCCCGGAGAACTTTCCAAAATGAATCTCCTGTGTTCGCTAGGCTGCAATGTACATAGCAGCCGCTCTCTGCTTCTAATATCTTACACTTGTGCAAAAACTGAGTTACCCTTCACGTTATCTGTGTTTGCTCGTGGTGCTCAAATTTTCGAGGTTAGTTGATTTGCCTGTTGAAACACATGGGCTCGTATCGTACGTAAAGAGCTCGGAGACTGCATCTACTGCCTCCTTTTCCTTTGGTGGTCTACCACAGTATCGAGAAGGAGTTGTTAGGGAGGTTCGTTTACTGGGATTCGCAGTTGATATCTGTCCTTGTTAGCATACGGCAAGGTCTTTGCTCCTTGCATTCCTTTTGAGTATCGTTATTGGTGCTCCGTCAAATCTGTAGTATCCTTATTGGTGCTCCATCAAATCTGTAGTATCCTTATTGGTGCTCCGTCAAATCTGTAGTATCCTTATTGGTGCTCCATCAAATCTGTAGTATCCTTATTGGTGCTCCATCAAATCTGTAGTATCCTTATTGGTGCTCCATCAAATCTGTAGTATCCTTATTGGTGCTCCATCAAATCTGTAGTATCGTTATTGGTGCTCTATAAAATCTGGAATACTGAGGCTTAATTTCTAACTTGGACGAATACGTGAATATCCTGTCCCATGACAGGGAATGATTCTTGGCATAAATATAGTAGACCCATTCTTGCGGACAATTTGATTGTTATTCCTCAGGTAACCGAACCGTTCGTATTTTTAGTCAACGATGACAGTAGTTAGTGTTAAGTATTGTTATGCATTACTTTTCTCTTTACTTTTATTTCATACCAGTTATTTATTCTCCAATCAAAGCATTTCCTTGAATGATTACGTACTGTCATACAATGTACAACTGGTATGCAGAAACAAATGCTGAAATTTCAAGGTTGCATTCATATTTTTAACATTTTGCCCGGCATTTTTTTTCAACGGTAGTGTTCAAAGGTGTACACCTATTGTATCCATGGGAATTGACGTCGCCATGAAGAAGATGCGAGGTCCCGAGCTGAAAGTTAGGTAGGCCTTCGTTTTGTTGCAATAGAAAATTTTTATTACCAAAATTTTTTCGGTACGCTGTTTCCAATTTTTCAGCACCTAGTGCTTTCTGCTTCAACTTTTTATCTTGTTTCATCAACTTCTTTCTCAATTTACAGTTTCTATGTATCTTGTGCATTGATTCCACGTTCTTCTGTTTGGAACGTCTTTGTTGGGGTTATTGAGGCTCAAACTCACGTATAACCTTGACACGTTGCTTGCGATACGGCCCATCGATGGGTCGCTTGAAATTTCTAAACAATATATTAAAATTAATGGTATTCAATGGGACAGTTAATGTTTGGGAATTATAAAATTGCCAACATCTTTTGACTTGAAATTTGAGTTGAATATTGAGCTTCAGTTTAACCTATCCCGGTCAACATGTTGAACAATGCCCTACCGCAATTCAGATGATCGTGTTCATATGGTTACAGTTTTAGTTGTTCTCATTCACATCACAGTAGGTTGGTTTGATCGGTTGAGCACTTGCCTCATAGGTTAAACAGCTTCCGATTGTAGTTGCGTAACACGCGTTTTCCTTTTTATTCTTTTTATAATTAAAGCAATTTTCATGGCTTCAATGACTTTTTCTAAATTATCAGAATTAGGTTCATGTACGTCTAATTGAAATATACCAACTTTCGAATGAATATCGGTCCATCAAACTCTGAAGTAGTCTCTTTTGAACAGTAACTAAATCGCGTCGAGCACTGGTTTTTGAAAAATTTCCCACGTATTAGTGTAATAAGGCAATATACCATAGATCTAAATTTCTTTCGTTTCTTCGCAGTCGGTTCATTGTGAGCGTAGTTCTGGAAACGACTATTTTCAAATATGCCAAAGGTTATCTTCAATGTACTTTCGGGATCAATTTGCTTTTAAGGAGAAAGCGATTTTTTGAAAAATTATAACTATGTATCGCAGTTTCCTTCACAATTTAAACCTTTTAGTTTAAAATTAAGTCTAAATTATTATTTATTTGTTCAGGCAAACCAACACCGTAATGATTAAAGGATTGTTTACGGAGTAATGATTTTTGCTAGAGGTGTGATTGTGTCTCTGGAATCAAAATGTGATAGTGTCTCTGGAATCAAAATGGTGTGATAGTGTCTCTAGAATCAAAATGGTGTGATAGTGTCTCTAGAATCAAAATGGTGTGATAGTGTCTCTAGAATCAAAATGGTGTGATAGTGTCTCTGGAATCAAAATGGTGTGATAGTGTCTCTGGAATCAAAATGGTGTGATAGTGTCTCTGGAATCAAAATGGTGTGATAGTGTCTCTGGAATCAAAATGGTGTGATGGTGTGTCACTGGAATCAAAGTAGAACACGTTTAAAATGACACTTTACTTGGGTATTGATACCTACAATAAATATCATTCAGTTAAACCTCTGGATTCCGCTGTGGAAAATATACTCCATGGCTAACAGTGAATGTCGCCTTATCTCTAATGCATCCCTCTTATCAACTCTCTTCGAATCGATGCTGTCAATAACCATAGCTATATTCTTTACGTTAGCCACGTAGTGCGGCAGCGAGGTCTAGTATGACATTCTCTAGAAGCAACAAAGTACCGGTCTTCTAGCTGTATCTAAATTTTATCTTCCATTATTACGAAAAGAAAATTCTTTACTGTAGGTATATATTACCTGTATGAAGCTGCTTTCTACTCCGCACTTCATAGAATTCGATTAGTCTCGCTGTTATACCCGGGTCAAAGTGTGCTACGCTGCCAGTAGACTCCATCTTGTATATTTATCAAGTGCTGCGTCTTTTTCTTCCAGATCATTTTAGAGTAGTTTTTTGTTGTAATTTCAAGACGTTATTTTTTAAAGTTTAATCTATTTAAATTACCAGGACCAGCGGAGCTAATATATTTATATTACCAGGACCAGCGCTCCGCTCTTAACACGTGTAAGTCTTTGTATGCGTACCCGTGTAGTAATTTCTCCTTGATCTGTCTGTATTACTAGGCAAGTTGTGCACGACGACACGTATCATGTACACTAGATAATTCATTGACATCAGTCTAAGCTTAGTTTTCTGATTTTCGTATGACTGTAAAAATGTTGTCTCCGATATCAAAACACACGCACCTTCTTTTCTCTGTTAAAGACACATGTCTAAATTTTTTATTCGCTGTTGCTTCTTAAGGAATTTCACAGCCATCAATTTTGATGAAAGTAAACATCTACCAAGCAAAGTTGGGTGATTGTTACGTGCGTGTAAATTGCGTTATTACTCATTGGCATAATGTCTAGATACGAAAGCGATAATGTGTTGATCGTACTGCATGTGCCTGAGCAATAAAATCAGCTGAAGGATTAACGTTGCCTGAGTAGCAATAAGCGCTAATGACTTGTATGCATTCCGGTTTTGCAAGCCCCTTCTTATATTAATAACATGCTTTGAACAGTAGAAATCGGTTCAATTTTTTATGACCTAATTCAAACGAGAAAATTTGCAAACATATGAAGAAGTTTAAATTTGATTGGTAATGCTTAGTGTAGCTGATAATGTTGGAAAATTTCTTTCCTAGTGTAGACTTGAACTCGGTTGAATAGGGGAATATGCAACAAAAATTCATCTTCATTATTCCATGATGAAACATTAAAATTTGTAGCACCAGCTGAATTTATCGACGTACCGAACCCAAATCATCGCGTATAAATAGATTCATTCAATAAAGATGTGATCTGATCTGGACTCAAGTATTCAACGTCAGTGATTAGCAGAACGACCTGTATAGCTCTATAAACGATGTCTATGACGCATGGTTTGGGTTCCCGAGATAACGAAAAGCGGAAAACATTTCATATCTGAAACCAAAAAGCACCAGCAATGTATTCATGCCTAGAGAACTCAAAGCCTCAATCGGACTCGATCTCACAATGTAAGCAATCACTCCTCTGACTATTTCCTTTCATGCTATTTCATTGTAGTTACAAAGCCTTTCCCAGGCTTTACTACGCACACGGATATCAGGAGTATAATCTTCTAGGGCTTGGTTTGTTGTATTAACGGAAACACTCTGGATCTATTATCAATCTTCAGGATGCATGTCCACGCGCTAAGTTGTGTTCCCTTGGCAGGTGCAGAGTGTCATCCAGCAGAACCAAGCTAGCGTGATTCAGAGCACGGCGCTCCAGACCGTCCAAGTGGGTAAAGGCGGGGTCTTGCTTCTCAAAAGTTCCCCCAACTCCGTCATCCAGTCTGCTTCAGGGCAAACTAATCTGCAGGAAGTGCATGTACGTTCATAGTGAAAGTTATGCCTCATGTTTCTCATCTATTTTTAGTACGTTTCACTGTTTCTATACGGTGTATTTTACGTTAGACGAAAGCTAAGTAGTAGCCGAGTATTAAGTGCATTTGTTTAATTATCTAGCAGTTTTCCAATTTATTACTCGCATTAAATGGGCAACATGCGATTGTTGTGTATTGGTGCGTTTAACTCGAATTCATGCTTTCATTTACTTAACACACTGGTTTATTTATTCAGTTGAATCTGCCTCTATTATTTCATACCCTGAATTACAAATCAACTTATAAAATTCATTTAGGCAAACGTAATACCGGAACGGAAATTTCGGAGACTATTTTTAAAAATGTTCAAATTCGAGCATTGAGTGTTTTTGTATCTGTTTGGATAGCTTATCAGATAGAAAAGCAAGAAAATCATAGAACTAGTTTGTTGGATTTTTAGATATTTAAACTAGATAGTTTTTCCCGTAAACCTATTATAACCTTCTATTTATATTTCTCTATTCTAAGCATGACAATCCACTGAAGAGACAAGTTCTATGCTGTTCTCACTCATCTTGAAACATCTTACAGTAATTTTAAACGCTCAGGCTCCTCAAAGACTTCATTGTAGAAAATTCGTCTAGAATTCAAAACGTGTAACATTTTTTTTTATTGTTCAAGAGTTCTGTTAAAGCTTCAACGCTGGATTTAGACCCAAAATTCATTTTCTGTACCTTTAATTTTGAGCACACCTTTAGTTTTGTAATAGTGAACTGTTAGCGAAGTTACAAGAAATTTCTCTTTGTTTCTATCTAAAAATAGAGGTGTTGCTTTTATAGTCAAGGCGATATTAATGCCTGATACCTATAATGCTTGCTTATTTTTATTTAAAAAGTAGCATTGTGGGTCAGCTGTAATGTGACAGGCCGTCTTTGCGGCTTTTTACAGTAGTTTCTTTTCCTAGTTTATAAATTTCTTTTTGTCACGTTTTTCGTGGAATGCAGGTCCTTAAATTGGCGATAGTTGTATCTTAGTGATTCGGCGCTTTTCAGGAGATAGATAGAATTCTAGAGCTTCCAACGTGAAGAAGCAAGAAAGAGAGTATACTGATAACGCCAGTCATGGTTGGTGTATTATGGGAATTTATCCACCGCTGTTCTGTATCCTCATCCTCACACGGTATCATTGAATCGGATGACCATACAGGAGTTTTATGGTTGTAGTTTTCACATCTACGCGGACTTCATCCTTTCTCTACCGATTTTTCTCATTAAGTTTGGGAAAGGTTGGTTTTTCCTCCCATCGACCTCGTTTTGGTGCATCTTCAATAATTTTTATTCCATTCTCCAATTTTTTGTCTCTTAGACCTGCTACTTCTAACGTTTGAATCAGTCTGCAGACGAATATGTCGGTTAAAACGGTTTACTAGGTTTCTTTGTTTCAAATCAGTACATGTGAGCAGTACAAATATTGCTTATTAATGATTTTCAAGCCCCCCCCTCAGGGGGATGCAACTGTTGTATCTATGGGAATTAGCGCTCCCAGGGGGACAATGTGAGGGCCCGAGCTAAGGGTTAGGTAGGCTTCCTTTTTGTTGAAATAACATAGGTTTTTGTTCTGTTACGGACCATCTTTTCTCGGTTCACTGCTGTCCTGTTTTTTCAACACCTACTACTTTCTTCTTGAACTTTGATCTTGTTTCATAAACTTCTTTCTCATCTTACTGTTTCTATGCCCTTTCTGCGTAGATTCCACGTTCCCTAAACTCCATACTAAATGGTGTCTTCCTCCTTCCTCTCTTTGGATCGCCTTTGTAGCGGATAGGGAGGCTTAAACTAACTAATAATCTAATCTAATCAATGATTTTCAAGTATGATTCCTTTTGTTTAAGGTGAAGTTCACGTTACCAGCTTGCACTGGCATCGATTTAGCTGTTAAATTAAAGTAGCTAATTTTGTTCTAATATATAACACGAGAGGCTGCAAAAAAATATATTCAAACTCCTCGAGACGCAATGAAGATGGTTAGGTTAGTCTCTCCTACGCCTTTGGACTGGCGTCCCCTGGAGCAACACTGTTTGTTTACCTCAGCTATGGAGAGGCCTTTGGGACTTCCATCCTTCGTCCCCACTTTACGAGTACTTCTTTCAGTTTCCATGCTGTTTTCGCTATCTCTTATTTGTCTTTTCTTCGTCTTCTTTTCAATTTTGATGGTCCTATGCGCAGGGTACACTTCGAATCCATGCGCACTTTGTGCACAATGCCCCGTTTTCTACAGTCCATCATAAATAGTCCCTTTTTTCGTTCCTCTAAGGTCGCTTTTTCTATGTCCAGAGAATTTAACATTAATATGATAGTAGCAATAACATTTTAAGGTAAAACATTGAATATTTAATAATAGTAGTAATTTAAAGTGGAACATTTATTATTTTAATAACTTTGTTCCTTTTGGCGTGACCCGATAAAAATCGAACGGTAGCGTGTCAAAAAATATCTGTGGCCGATATTATCCTCCGAAGCAAGTGTTCTGGAAACAATTAAATACTATTTTTACAGTCTGCGATGTAGTTCATGACCTCAGAGGTTATCATTTCGACTGTAAGGAACTAATTCAAAACTACTAAATGCTATTTGTTGCGGATATGGAGGCTTAAACTAACCAATAATCTAACTGCCAAATGGTAATGTAATCAATGTTTTCAAACCCTTGAGCACAATATTAATAAATATTTATGTATTGTTCTGATAAAAACCGAAGTACTAGGCTTGAACGTTGAGTTAAATTCTATTCATGCGCATTTTGACCCATTGTTTACGTTAAGCGAATGAGGATCAGTTTGGTAACAAGTCTGTTTTTATGCACCTTTCTGCCTGATTCGATAGCAAGCAAGGAAGACATGGAGAATTTGATATAATTGTTGTTCTCAATTCTAATTAGAGACGAATACGATTAAGCGTTTTTAGTATCGTTGCTTACCTGATAGTGGAGTGATACGGTGTCAATTGTCTCCCCTGCTCGCTGCAAGATAGTCGTGCTCATGACACGATAATGTGGAGTGCGTTCCTTGCAGGTTGTTGGTACAGAAGGCGGCGAAGATCACGACTCAGGCAGAAAGCAACGACAAATTCTCGTCCGAAGACCTTCCTATCGAAAAATTCTCAACGACCTTAGTGGATCAGAACTAACAGGCAAGTCGACCTTCAGGCCGTCACGCCTCTCAGTCTGATACCTGGGTTTTTCTTGCGACTCTAGTTTTTAGCCATAAGTAAATTTGATGGCATGGCCGAGTTTTCAGTTTAGAAATACTGAAAATTGTGCTGGAGAAGGAGGTTACGTATTTTAAATTACACACTTGTACTTTAGAATGTTCAACTATGCAAAGTTTAGCCTTTAAACAGAGTGGAGAATGAGGGTAGAAATTAAGTAGCCTGTCGTATTTGGACTTTTTCCCAGTTATTTAGGTATTGAAATTTCTTCAACAATTTTCATTTAACGCCTCTCAGGGGAATACAACTCTTGTATCTATGGGAATTAGCGCTCCCTGGGGGAAAATGTGTGAGGGCTCGAGCTGAGAGTTAGGTAGGCCTTCTTTTTGTTGAAATAAAATGTTTTTTGTTGTGTTAAGGACAACGTTTTTTCGGCTCTCTGCTGTCCTGTTTTTTCAGCACCTACTACTTTCTTCTTCAACTTTTATCTTGTTTCATGAACTTCCTTCTCAACTTACTGTTTCTATGCGTCTTCTGCATAGATTCCCCTTTCTCTTATCTCCATACTAAATGGTGCCTTCCTCCTTTCTCTCTTGGATACGCTTTTTTTTGTAGTGGTTAGTGAGGCTTGAACTAAGTTTTAATCCAATCTTTTCATTTAAGGTATTTAAACGCGACTTTTGCTCTTATTTCAATTTAAATGAGCACAAACGAATACATTTTTCAACTAAGAGTTAAGAGGATTGTGTTCTCTTAGTAACTTTATTCAAATTCACTGTCAAAATCAGATTAGGCAGAACTAAGGAACTCATTTTGATGTGCTTTCCTGTCCATCATTTTTTGATTCAACATTTTACACGGGTATCCCAATACCAATGTGTTTTATTATCAATTAAGGATGCTTTTAGGTTAAGGTGTTTTAAAAACCAATGTATTGACAGTTTATGTTTGTACTCTATTGGAAATGAATGTTTTTTCTTTTTCTTTCTTTCTTTAACGAAATATTGTACAAGTATTTTATGAGCTATTTAACGCATTTTAGTCATTGCCAGTTGTTTGGATTCTATTTGCACAATGTAACCTTCATGCTGATGTCAGAACATGGTTCCATTATGTATTAATTTTTTCTCATTTCCGTAGTGTTTTTTGTGCCGTTTTTTGTTGAATATAATAAATTCATGGCTGTTCTGGTGAAGAAATCAGCTATATAGCTATTCCGGTAATCAAACATGTTACCATGTTGTGTCCTGTAAACTCACTGAACTCGTGGAGCAGCTCTCTCTAGTACCAGTGCTCACTTGTTTGGCTTTCGCATGCCGTCGTTCCCACGTGGCGGCATACCGGGCACGTTTTTGTTACCTTGGGACTGACCGTGGTCTACCTTTGTGGTCGTCTGCCGTCAGTACTACGTGTGTGTGCGTCGTGTGTTGACGGTCTTCTCGCTGAGTTATGTGCCCGGGCGCAAATTTACCTAGTCATATTTGTGCTCTAATTTTGCTTGGCTGTCTCATGTTACGGTGAAGCTTATTTGTGCCTATTGTTTACAGAATGTGTATTCGGAGTGCTGTAGTTCATTTGTTACGAATTTCTATTTCGTTAGAAAAGTTCTAGTGTTATGTGATTTTTTGATCCATTAATTCGAGTTGTACGTGCAGTAATCTTACTTAGAGACTGTAACGTTTGTATATCCTGTGTTTAGTTTGCAACGAATGTGGGTTCATAAAGAGTTTTATTCAAGTTCAAGGAAGCAACTTTTGTTGTGTCGTTGATTTTACTACGATTACATGTACTCAGCAGACCTTATGTTTCGACGTTAGTGTTCATTCTTCTAAGTGAAACAAGCTTGGCTAAGACAAGTAATTTTGGAGGGAGTGGGTTTCCATGGAGGAGATCCGAGACACGAGTGTAGGAAAGCTGGATATATGTAAAGTGTTGCTCATGACAAAGTGCTTGGCATAATTACGTAAAGGAGTTACTATAAGAGTGTGACTGTTAACTATGATTTTAAATGATGCAAAGGATTCCTGAATATGATGAAAAATAATGCTCGTTTGAAAAGAAATGATACAGAATGATTGAACAAATTAGATACTAGGGAAACGAGTTGTTTGCCGAAAACTCTAATGAAGTATTGTGGAAGATTTTTAGAGAAAAATTTAATTGCGCGTCTAATTGAAAGAAGTGATCAGCTTTTATAGGCGTCGTGCGAGTTTGCTCCAGAGCCTGATAGACAAACTGCAAGTAGAAGACGTATTTTTAGGCGAGAGCGGTCAGGCTTTTGGGTATACGTCTACTGAGCTTGAGCCATACGCTGACACCGTATACATCTAAAGCTTAGGGGCCGTGCTTTAGCTTTTGAATGTTTCATACGTACCTGCGATTATTTTCCGTACAAAAGTGGAACGTTCGTCGAAATTGAAGGTCTGACGCTTTGTTTTGAGATGGTGCAAATAGATCCCTTCTAAGGGATACAACTATTGTTTCTAGAGAATTAGCACTCCCAGGGGGAAAGTGTAAGGTCCTCAGCTGAAAGTTAGGTTGGCTTTCTTTTCTTGAAATAGAAATTTTTTTTGGTTTGTTACGGACCATCATTTTTCAATGCACTGTTATGTTTTTCAGCATCTACTACTTTTTTCTTGAATTTGCATATTGTTTCATGAACTCTTTTACAAACTTACTGTTTCTAGGTCAGAGGATCTTGTGTGGCAACACACCTTGTGCATAGATTCCCCGTTCCCTTAACTCCAAACAAACTGGTGCTTTTCTCCGTCAGCGCTTTGAGGCACTTTAGCTGTGGCTAGGGAGGCTTAAACTGAGAAATCTCTTCTAATCTGTGCAAATTAGCTTATTACTAATTTGCATGATGATTCGCAGCACATTGCTATATATCTCAATTACAGGCTAATAGCTTTGTTTGTATTATTCTATCAATTGTGAGCAACTCAGTTTTCCATTTATTCGTCTTGAGCGATGCTGCATTTATCAGGTAATTTTGAGCGATGTGTTGTATATCTGTCATAATTTATGTGAACTTGACTTTATTTCTCAAGTTAATCGGTTGAGTGCTATTCGAAATATTGTTTTTTATTATACATTACTCTTCTCCCCTCAGTGGTATACAACTATTATATCTAAGGAAATTGGCACTCTCAGGGGGAATATGTGAGGTCCCGAGCTGAAAGCTAGGTAAGCCTTATTTTTGTTGAAATAAACATTTTTTTGGGGCCAACTTTTTTTCAGTTCGATGTTTTTCTGTTTTTCAGCACCTACTACTTTATTCTTCAACTTTTATCTTGTTTCGTGACACTCTTTCTCAACTTATTGTTTCTATGCACTTTGTGCTTAGATTCATCGTTCGTTGAACTCCACACTAAATGGTGCCTCCTCCTTCTTCTCTCAGGACAGTCTTTGTTGCGGTTGGGGAGACTTAAAACTAACCTAATCTAATCTTCATTGCCCTTCTTCGATGGTTTTTGGGTGGAAATTTTTATTCAAAATTAATTTTAAAATAAAATTAATTTTACACCTCACAAAATTATGAGGTGTCGTGAGCAACATCAGTTAAGTTCTTGAAGTTGGACTTACTTCTTAATTTTTCTCGCCTATTCAGCCTTTCTACATTAAATTAGTTCAGCAGTGTCCGGTAAAAAATAGTACGACTGTGTTAGAGAGTTGTTAATGAGACGGGTTTTTTGTTACTTTTGTTTCATGTATTACAATAAATATTGTAGTATCTATGTCGTTTGAATGAATGAGAAATACGAAGATAATAGTTGCCTAATAATACGAGTTGGTCAAGTTCGTCAATGCTGTTGTAAATGAGCTCTGTGTCATCATAAACAAAACAAACATCGGCATCTACGGATGCTTTATTCCCAATTCAAGCCTGATACATATCACCTTGTACATTGGTTTTTAAATGCCTTATAACTAATAGCAGGACGCCATGACGCTTTCCCCCGGTGAAGACCGGTACCCATTTCAGACACCTGGGTAGAGTGGGGTATTGTGCTTAGAATTTTTTCTCCTATACCCAACGGAGAAAATCGCCACCAGCGCCGGGACTCGAACCCTCGTTTCCCGCACGGAGTCAGGTCCGAAAGCCACACGGCTATGACGAGCTTTTTCTATAAGATTTGAGATGTTTATTTCAACGTTAATACCCCTCAGGGGGATACAACTATTGTACCTATGGGAATTAGCGCTCCCAGGGAGACAATGTGAGGGTCCGAGCTAAAGGTTAGGTAGGCTTTCCTTTTGTTAAAATAACATTGGTTTTTGTTTTCATACGGACCAACTTTTTTCGGTTCACTGCTGTCCCGTTTTTTCAACACCTACTAGTTTCTTCAACTTTAATCTTGTTTCATGAACTTCTTTCTCATCTTGCTGTTTCTATGCCCTTTCTGCATAGATTCCACATTCCCTTAACTCCATACTAAATGGTGCCTTCTTCCTTCCTCTCTTTGGATCTCATTTGTTGAGGATAGGGAGGCTTAAACTAACTAATAATCTACAATCTATCTTTCAACATTAATATTTATTAGGGGAACATAACGTTCCTAGGGGGAATGTGTAAGGTTCCGAGCTGAGGATTAGGTAGGCCTTCTTTTGGTTGAAATGAAATGTCTTTTGTTTTATTAAAAATCATCTTTTTTCCGGTTCACTGCTGTCCTGTTTTTCAGAACCAACTACTTTTTTCTTCAACTTTTAACTTGTTTCATGAACTTCTTCCGCAACCCACTGTTTCTATGCACTTTGTGGATAGATTTTGTGTTCTCTTAACTCCATACTTGATGGTGCCTTCTTCTTTCCTCACTTTAGAACGCTTTTGTTGCGGTTAGGAAGGCTTAAACAAGCATCTAACCAAATCGAATCTTTCAGGGGAGCGAGCCGAAGGCGGCGCAGGCGCAGTGGGGCCTTCTGGCGCGAGTGACACGTGCCACGACACAACACTGCCCACCACCACCCTCACCATCGGAGGGCAGGAGTTCTCCACAGCGGGGCTCTTGAAAGGTGCGCTCAACACGCTCTCACACGTAGTTGTTCATCTATTTCAATCCCATCTACGGGATACAACTGTTGTATTTATGGGGATTAGTGCTCCTAGGAGGAATATGTGAGATCCAGAGCTAAAGGTTAGGTAGGCCTTTCTTTTGTTAAAATGGAATGGGTGTTTTGTTGTTTTGTTACGGACTATCTTTTTTCGGTTCACTGCTGTCCTTTTTTTCAGCGCCTGCTATTTTCTTCTTCTATATTTTTCTTGTTTCATGAACATTTTTCTTAACTTACTGTATCAATGCACCATGTGCGTAGATTCCACGTTCCCTTAACTCCACACTAAATGGTGCCTTTCTCCTTCCTCTTTTTGGAATACATTTGTTGCGGATGGGGAGGCTTGAACTTACATCTACTAATCTGTGATCTCGACTAATTCAATTTTGCTATCAAGCGTTTTACTGAGTCATTTAAGAATTTTTCTGAACTCTTGATCTGAGTTCATCTAAAACGTCCCGGCGAGTCACATGCGCCGAATATAATGAAGAAATATATTAATGCTTAGATTGTGTTGGTGTGAAGGCCTATCGTTATGAAAAGTTCTCAAGTAAGAGGAGGAACAGAGAAGAACCATGAACAGGAGAACCAAGTAAACACTCCCTCTCTTTTTCTCTCGTTGAAGCTACTTCCTATGTGATGTGTAGTTAGTGTCATTGAAGTTTGGCCACGTTGGCATTGCTAAGCTTGAGCAGTTCTAGTTTCTATCATACTTATCTGGCCATCCAGAATATAAAATGTCCATGATGCAGCCTTATGTAACTTCAAATTTTTAACCCCCCTTCTTCACAGCAGAGAAGCTTGGAGTTATTTAGGGATGAAGCGTAGTAGAATTATCCCTCTAGATATGAATTTTCTTCGTCTTTTAAAAAATATTTCAATCTTTTTCTAGTTTGGTTCATTATAAGAGGTAGGCGAGTGTTGTTACATGTAGTTATAAATGGGATATTTCCGCTTTGGAGGAGATCGGTCATGAACTGTACATTGTACCTTAACATGGTTCTGAAATTTTTCACTGATTTGGCAATGTTTTTGTTGTGAAATAATAAAACGTACGCAATTACTTGAGAAAAAATTTGTCTGAATTTACTTTTTACACATTATTTAGAAGAGTAATATGGTTTTACTCTCCTAATCATACTAGTGAAAAACGAACATAACTTATGGTAGGACCTGATATTGTCAACGAGTTTTCATAAGTTCTGTTCGTTTTTCACCAGTATGATTAGGACATTAAAACCATATTAAAATCATATTACTCTTCTAAATAATGTTATAAAAAGTATGCCAATATGTATTTACATTTGTAGACACTACTGCTATTAGCTCGTGTGGTTTTCCTTTTGTAAATGGTCTCATTTTTCTCCTCATTCTCCTCAGCAAATACAACTATTGTATCTATGAGAATTAGCGCTGTCAGGAGGAAGATGTGAGGTCCCAAACCGAGAGTTAGGTAGGCCTTTTTTCTACTTTTTATTGAAAAAATAATTTTGTTTAGCTTTGTTCAGGACCAATTTTTTCGGTTCACTGCTGTTCTGTTCTTCAGCACTTCTGACTTTCTTCTTCAACTTTTAACTTGTTTCCTAGTCTTTTTTCTCAACAGACTGTTTCTATGCGCACGGGATCCTGTGTGAGAACACCCTTGTGCATAGATTCCGAGTTCCCTTAACTCCATACTAAATGGTGCCTTCATCCTTCCTCCCGTACAACATTTTTGTTGTGGTAAATGAGGCTCAAACTAAATTATAATCAATCAATTACTTCTCATTAGTGAGAAGCCCTTAAAATTTTTTCGTGTATAAATTGTCGTATCTTTCTCATTGGTGAAGAGGTCTTGAAATTTCTTCATGTGCAAATAGTACCTGATTGATGACTTGAGCGTTGTGTGCAGTCATTCCAGCGACGAGTCTACAGTTGGCGAGCAGCGGCGCTGACACGCTTCAGACGCTCGCCATGAGCAGCGCAGCATCCACTCCCGGCACCATCTTGCAGTACAACCCCGGTTCCGACGCTCAGTTCATTGTTCCTGGTGAGTCGGCTGTCCCTGCAGTGTGTATATTAGACGATTTTTTAGTTCAATTCCGAAGCCTGATTTGTGCTTGATTACAGGAGCCTCACTGTGAATGTTTTTTCATGATGTCTAATCTTTCATTCGGTTGTTTAAGTATATTACAAAGAATTGCATGTGTGCAATGCCTCTTCTTGAAAGAATGCGACACCGTTTCTTTGTTGAGGAATGCAATTGCACTTTTTTTTTCATGCGCATATTTCATCCCCTGGAGTCTTCAGGTAAAAATAAACATTTTGTTTTTCAGTAAGAGGCAACCTAACAGGAGTTTGTTAAAAGCTTAAATTTGTTAACCAGGACCTGTAAAAATAGTAGTACAGAAAAAGAGCTTTTTCAACAAACGCTTCTTGCTAGTGTAGTCTGATGTGGAATCAGAAATGTTTCTCACGGAGGGTGGTAATTCAAGGTTGTATAGAAATTTAAATGGAACAAAAAAGTACGTACTTGTCTAAAAGCCAGTATTTTACTTGTTGGAATGCTTCAAAGCTTGAAACATCTTCGACCTCCGATTCTTGATTCGAGAAATTCACCTTATAGAACATACCTGTATATCTTCCATTTGACATGAAATAAGTGTATCATACTTTGAGATAGACGTGATTTATCGCCCGCCTTCAAAATAACCCAGTGTAGTGCAACGTCAAAAGAGGATTCTATAATGTCTCCAGGTTTCAATTTCAAGCTAGTCATTCTAATTCTTAGATTTATTACGATTACGTAGAAGTTACATCTAACCTGTGCTATTTCTTTTATTTAATTATTGAAAATACAACAATTGTGATAAAAAGTCGTTGCTTAATTTTCTCAATGCGATCACTCGCGCAGAGTTCCGAGTATGTAGAAGAATTACCGTAAGCTTGTTGAGAAATTTTAATTGGAATTTTTTATGTTCAGTACCAGTACTTGATTACTAACATTGCATGGTTTCTGTGATTATTTCCTTCTTATCATGTGTTCTATTATCCGTTGTGCACGTGTTAGTGGTTGAGCTATGGAAAATTGATTCCATTTCAATTGTATTTTTTGTAATGAATATGTTCTGAAGGATGATGTCATACGATCGAGTTCACATTTTATCACAGAGTCTCGCAACTTATAAAGTGACGGGCACCGTTAACTTAGTTGTAGTTTTCGTAGTGACAGAAATCAAAATCTTGCAGGTGTATAAAATTTGATACAATTATTGACGCAGTGGATGCGTCTGAGCACGTGATCATATTCAAGTAGCTACGTAGCACTCGTTGACAATACCAGGTCCTACCATAAGTTCTGTCCGTTTTTCACTAATAATGATTGGGAGAGAAAAAACCATATGAAATCCCCTCAGGGGGATACAATTATTGTATCTATGGGAATTAGCGCTCCCAGGGGGACAATGTGAGGGCCCGAGCTGAGTGTTAGGTAGGCTTTCTTTTTGTTGAAATAAAATGTCTTTGTTATGTCAAGGACCACATTTTTTCAGTTCACTGCTGTCCGGTTTTTTTTCAGCACCTACTATTTTCTTCTTCAACTTTGGTCTTGTTTCATAATTTTCTTTCGCAACTTACTGTTTCTATGCCCTTTCTGGGTAGATTCCGCGTTTCCTTAACTCCATACTAAATGAAGCCTTCCTCCTTCCTCTCTTTGGATCGCATTTGTTGCTGTGGGTAGGGAAGCTAAAACTAAAGACTAATCTAATCTGAACCATATTAAGTAACATTCATGTATACGACGCCCTTTCAATTGCCCAAGGCTGGGTGCTTCTTTTTTAAAGTGGTATTTAGTCCTTACAACTGTTCGCAGTTCAGTTCTGCCGTGATTGTTTGGTTGTTTTCGAGAAACTCATAGGGAAGAATTCCTCTGATAACTCACCAAACACAACAAATTTTTTTCGGATGGAGTCCTGAGTTTGGTTGTGGGTGCAGTTTATAGCCATTGATGTTGACGTTTAACAGTGCTGAACATAATTCACTTTTCATCCAGAAACATATGCAGTGAAACTGAAACATTGTGTCATTTGGGTTCTGCTGACAGCTCCATGTTTATTGAAGGGTTGAAGATAAAAGGGCTAAATATGTGAATGAATTTCACTGCTACGTGTATGAAAGACCGCAATAGAGTAATTGTCTCACAGAATAGATTACAATTTTGTTTCTTCCTCTTTAATACAAGTTCAAACTTGTTAGAACGTGAAAACGACCAGGAATTATGATACGACCTGATATGTACTTACAGTGTCTGTTTAATTCTGACTTCCAGATGAAAAAAAGATGCCTAAATTTGCTCCAATTATTAATGAAAGTGCTGAGGTTTCTATGACACTTGTTTGTGATCTCTCATAAATTTTCCAATTTTATTTCTTATTTTTTTCATTCCGCGTACTCGGAAATGTTAGGATATTTTGAAGCATTTATTTACTCGAATACTGACACTGTTCATTTTGGCGATTATGTTGCTTTCATGTGTAACTATTGCTTTTGCCTATTTTTTTTTTAACTTCGCACTGTGAACTATTTTCTTTCATACAAATTGTTCCAACATAAGTGATTTGTTGCAACAATTATTTCTTAAATTAATCAAGTATACATGTAGTTTGGAGGAAGGAACTGTACAAGACGGAAATTTAGAATTAAAATACCTATAAAATGGGGCTTCTTCGAACATAACACTTTAGTAGAGCGGGTACTATATATGCACGAAGTGAATCGTAACCTGTTGTAATCTATTAATGCTATCCTATTGTTCATGTTATCGAAATACTAAACCATAAAATGAAAGAAGCCCTTTATACAGTTGGAAGTGGAGGACTGAGCGGGCTGAAGTTTGGTGACGGAACCGGTCTCACGCAAGGAGTGGTATTGGCTGCTACTGCAGCCGCTCCCACCACCACCTCCAGTTCCCTCCTCGGTACAGACTCCTTGGGCGAGGAAGCTAATCGGAAGCGTGAAGTTAGACTTATGAAAAACAGGTGAGCTACCAATTTGATGGCTTACTAAGGTTTATTATACTGATCAAAACTTGATGTTTGGTTTGAAACTACCTTGTACTCGGTAGAATCTCGTGTTGTGTTTTAGAATTTGTAAGTAAAGGTGAGAAACTTTTAGAAAAATTAGCTACGTCAAGAACGTGTGAGTGATTGCATTCGGACGCGTTTCCATGAGTGAATCTAAAGTGTGCTACTAAGTTTGTAGTCTTGAGCGAAGTTTTAGGAACATTGAGTGCACGAATGCTCAATTAACCCTCTACCGCCTAATTTTTCTACTCATATTGCCGGTATTATAACCACCGTTATTAGACGTGGCTCTAGCATCAGGTTGTCTCCAACATCACATTAGAGACGAACTGCAACTCGGCAGTGAACTTCAAAAAATACATAAGAGCATCTACTTGACGAGAAATAAAATATACGAGCAGTTTTATTGAGTGTACCATGTGGGGAACGTGAGGCGGTAGAGGGTTAAGGAATCTTCCGAGCAATTACTGCTCAATAGTTTTAAGCAGTTATTTTATCGAACATTTTTATTTTTTCATTTGAATTATTTAATTTCGCGCTAGCGGTGTGTTGCAGTCCTCACTGTTGGGGCGATTGTAGATTTATGAGTTTGATGCTTTCTGTCACAGATCGCAAAATTCGTTTCACAGGGAAATCAAGGAGACATAAAAGGCTGATAAATAAAGGAAGTCGGAGTATTGGTCTTCCGCATCAGTGAAAAAGCTAATATGTTGCAAATGCTTCGTGGTTTGTTCCACTTTATATTCTGATTCGCCAAGAATGTTTTGTTGGCTGTAAATAAATGAATTCGTTCATTGGGCGGAACTGTTTAAGAGAAGCTTGTAATACTCCAGGAAGCGCTGTGTTTACATGACGCCAAACATTAATTGCATCACGAACTGAACTCGATTGAGGTTGAAATTCGAACGAGAAATTTGAATTAGGATTGTATGTTGAACATTTTTGCTTGAATTAATTTAGGTCTCCTCTTTTGCAGAGAAGCCGCCCGAGAGTGTCGAGCAAAGAAGAAAGAGTACATAAAATGCCTGGAAAATCGCGTTGCTGTATTAGAAAACCAGAATAAGGCTTTAATAGAAGAATTGAAGACACTCAAAGCGTTGTATTGCCAGAGCAGCTGAGTGTTCGTCTGTAAGAATCAAATGATTGGTTTTCTGCTCAAGGCCTGATTGATAGCAAAAAATTGTTAATCTTTATACTTTCGAGATAACGCGAAAGCGTTCATCGAGTAATGAAAGAGTGGTGTTCACCTCTGAAATTTACTAGTGTCCGATACGATATTTGGTTGTCGTATCTCAAGGATCAAATAGTTGAAATGTTTTTTGCCTCTATTTTTGGCAGCCTTACCAAACACGCTGATGCATGCATTACCGTGCATAAAATTTTTTTAGTGTAAAATTCTTGAGGTAAACAATATGTAATAATTTCTTAAATTTGTTGTACAATAGTGACTTGAATACTCAATAATAATCGTCTCGATGTCCATCTTTCACTTTTTGATGTTAATCTACAAAATTGCTTGTGCTTATTCAAGAACATGATTACCTTACTGCCCTATAGTCACGATGTTTAAAATGGAGCCTTTATTCACATATAATCAGGTCTTTCATGCTAATTCGTTTTTCGGAAATATTTTCTATTTGAACGACTTGTTTTTTAGTCAAAGGTGCCATTTTATTCAGTTTCGTAGCACATTAGTTACTTTTTGACGCTATGTTTGAAGAGAACTCAGAAATTAGGTTCTTTAAGGACTTTTTCATTCCATTTCGATTTATAGCGTGGATATTGTGTAGTGATGATTTTATTCGCCGTGGAATTCTTTCAAGAATTAAAACGAAGCGAGTAAAGTGTGGCAATTCTATAGTATTGTGAATAGAAGTATTTGTAAGACTTGCACTTCAACAAGACTCTGAATAATAGTAAACTTGTTTGACTTCGAGGGGAGCTTTAGTATTCAGACTATTCAGGATACTCGACTCATCGAGTATCCTTGGTAATCGAGCAAAATTTTTTAGAGATCAGAAGCGACTTCCTTTTCTGTTTGACTTTATGTGCACTACCATCATAACCAGCACCACCGCCACAACTACCAAACTATGTCTAATGTCAATGTACTACCTTGTCACTCACAATTTCCTAAGCTACGATTTCATGGCTAATATTGAATACTATAGGTAAATTTTAACAGTTTGTTGTTCACCTCGTTGTTAATGTTGTGTGATTTTAGTACTTTTCAACTGACAATCTTTTAATTTCAAGTTATTTCGTTTGCAAGGTAAGGAAAATACCATCAACGTCTGTTTGTTGTTTACATCTGTACTTATTTTCACAAGCTGTGAACATCATTTGCCATGAATGTTGACATCTGAGTAAAGAGTTGAACGAATTCTAAGGTTAAATAAAGGAAAACAAAAGTATGATTTATTAATTTTAGTGTTCGAAATATGTACAATAATTTTAGGCTTCTCAGTGCATCAAATTGTTTTCGTTTTATTTTCAGTCTCGGCCTCAAAAAACCTGGGAAATTGTGCTTGGGTCATATGTGGTCCATGATTACAATGGGATATTCATCGGCCTAAATTTAAGTCTCTTTGTCGAAGTGTAGAAGTCCAAACCTTTTATAGGAGCTAAATTCCTGTTCAATGAAGATATGTCTACATCTTATAAATTCCCTGTGAGAAAAATGTCCTATTTTCTAAAAGTTCAGTTAAATTTTTTTGAGATCAGTTGTTGTAATTTGAAATAATAGGCTTTGACTGGGGCTAGAAATAGAACAAATATTGCAAACAAATTTGTAGTATGCTGCAATTGTGTGAAACTAGTTATCTTATTGCATTACACTATGGCGGTAAGCAAATTTTGGATTGTATCAAATTGTATGGTATGAAATTTTTACGTTCTAGTAGAAATTTCTGCTCTACCTCTGGCCCGTACAATGATTTTATCCAATTCAAGTGCCTGTAATGAATTGGTCGATTGCAAGCGACGATATCGTTCGCGTCTCTAGAGCCTTAATTCACTTAATTGATGAATCCTTTTAGTACCATTAACAATCTCATTGTAAATATCACGTCATCTCAAACAATCGTGTTATTATTAGTATAAAGTATGTATTTTTGATGAATAAATGAATATTGTCTCGATAATTTAAATTAGTCATTAGCTTCATTTACCCCAAAAATTGGTTACGAATATGCACCATGGTATATGAAGACTTTATTTACATTCTCTTTTGTACATCATTTCACTACCATACATTAAGAGAGCAAAGTAACAACCATGACCATATACCATCGAGTATCTACAATCCACGATTTCAGTCATTTCAAAATTTAACTTAACGTTGATAAGGAAAGAAAATATGGCTCCATTTTCACAACACTCACAAACCTAAATGAACCAACAATCTCAGTTATTAACAACACAACCAGTCACCATGTAGGCAACAAAGTGTCTTCAAGTAAACTTTATTACTCGCGGGGTACCCACGAATTCATTTGTTGTGCTTATAATGTCACATATACTTAATGTAGTGGATGAATTTATAATACGATTTCAGATTTTTAGCTATACATACAGTAATTTTGAAGTCTTCGTCATAGACTAGCAATTGGTTAACTCAGAATTCGCATGGCGTTTACGTCAAATGCGACAAATTTATAAGAACTAACATCCAATTAGGTAGTCGCCAAATGAACAGGCCATGCCGCCATATTTTCAGAATAACTTCATATTATTTACATCATTCATTATTCGAGAGAACATGATCAGCACGGCCTAATTCGTCCTAAGGTTTACATCACAATCGACTAGACCCGCAGTTTCTGAGGCTAATATTTTCGGCGAGAGCAACGGTGGGTACAAATGCTGTAAGGAACAGATATTAATAAAGAAAAATCCCCGCAAGGACTGGCGACTGCAGCGTAAAGAAAGCGCACTGAACTTGTGACTGAGCGAGCTGATAGTTCGATGCGAGGCTAAGTGAGGTACTGCAATGTGCGAAACTTGTATCATTAAACACGACGTTGTGACCACGCGCGACTAGTGACAAAGCAAAACACCTTTTGTTGATAGATTGAACTAAATAAATCAAATAATAACGTATAGAAAATAAACTTTATGAAAAACTCCCAAATTCATAAAACAAACTCCAGCTGCAAGCGTCGACTTTATATACCTATATTGCGGCAAATTAAAAAAAAATCAGGCTGATGACGTTACAAAATAGCTTTTCACGAACGACACTCTTAGAGCTAGAAGCAAAGTAAATCAACACGAGGGTTATTCCGTTGACTGACGCAAGATATTCGCACAATATGCTTTCGAGAGCACAAATCACTTTACACATTAAATTCGTGATAAAACTTTACACTAAGTGACATAGGTTTCAATCCCCTGGCCTCACAACAGTAGCCTAAGAGGAAGAGGAAAAATGAACGATTTCGTTGAATACTTATGATGAGCGGGTAAATGTACACGGAAGGTCGTCGAACGGACGATCACAGGCACGACTGCGGAACCATTGAGCCTTCATTAGACAGCTCCCAGCACCGCCGCTAGCACGACGGTGATATCGTCCGGCTTCCCACCTGAAAAAAAAAAATTTCTGTAACCATGTAATTTATTGCGTTAAATCGCCACAGCTAAACCACAGTTTTTCAAAACTAACTGGTTTGAATTCGACGCTTACAGATAGTTTAGAATTTTCAAGTGATTTCAGACGGTCGGATGAGTTCAACATCCGGTTCTAACACAGGCAACTCGTGAGGAACTTGAGATGAGATACCATGATACGTCGGACTCCAGATGAGAAATAGAGCCGCACAGTAAAGGAAAATAACTTGAAGACCCATGCAACTAGTGCTGCTTCTGCTTTTTCCAGCGAAGTTCACTAAAGAGCTTTGATTCCCTAAGATAAAAGAAAGACAGCTATTATCAATAAGTGTATTGCCTGACAAGGTCAACGTATTTCCTAAGAAGCATAAACCTCGAATTATACCGAAAACAATCTCTTCCTTGAGGTCAAGTTTTTGAAAACCTTTAAAAATATTATTCGTACGCCCACCTTCTTTTAAACTCTAAAAAGTAAAATCTTGCAGCCCCAGCTTGCAGAACAATCTTGTTATAATGTAAACGCTAGGACGGGCTATCCACTTGAAATGATCATATTTACTTTTCAAACATATTTGTGGAACGTTAGGCTCGTCAATATACAGATTTGAAGAAGAAACATAAATCATTTTTCTATCGACGCTTGCTCGAGAGAGTAACAAACCTAACAACACACTGCACCATGTACCTATAGAACTAATTCTATACCTGCCAACCCACCTACTAAATTCGATTCCGCCGCTAGCTGCTCACATGAAAAGAAAACGCTGTAGTTATGACTGAAACAGTTTCAAGTATTGGTCCTCCCTGATCTACAGCTATAAATCGGTAAATAAAGAAAAGAAAAATCAAAATCAGTAAAACAAAAGTAAAATCAAAATCGGCATAGACTTGAGTAAAATTGACCCATAGGTCACCAGCTTAGACTGGAATTTAGCACGAGTTAAAATTGATCACGGTTTAAAAAGCGCTAGCTAGAACAGGGGACACGACAATAGTACTTCTAACGCTTTAACAATAGTTGACCCACTTGAACCATAAATTTAATTTTCGTGTTGACGAGACGACAATCGCACTTATCAACGTTCTAACAATAGTTGACCCAATTGAACCATGAATTTACCTTTCGTGTTGATGCCGTTTTGTCTGGCGCTGAGAGCGAAGGGGGACATGTAGTCTTCATCGAAAGCATGCAATCTCGCTTGCTGAGCGATGCGGTTCGCAGCGGACTGCAGTTCGGATAATTCGCTCGTGCCCTCCACAGGCTGCAGCAGCTGCAGGATGCATGGCACCGGCAGGTTGTCGAACACACCGTCAGTAGCTACCAACAGCAGGTCTCCTGCCTCTATCTCGAACTCCCGACTGTCAGCGCTGGCAGGGCTGGGTAAGATATTTCAAGAAAGAAATTAATAAATAGGAAAATGAAAATCTAGATATGGATAAAATTTTGGAACTCACGCAGCCTTTCACATTAATTTCTATGCGAAGGTTTTTAATGAAATTTTATAAATACGTATAGGTCTAAGTTTTCAAAGTGCGTGTTAAGTGTGACAAACGTAATTCTCCTCTGATATCCTTTTTATCCAAGATGAAATCATAAATTTGTAAAATTTTAATTCCATTTATGTGTGCAGCTCATGTAATTTTTTACAAAATATCAGTAAATAAAAAAATTGCAAAATTTCAAATGATCCGGACACTTGACAAGTTCGTCCCTTTCTTTCTACAGGCCACAAATAAAACCGAAATAACTAATGAAATGCCAAAGAAGGGCATAAAACATTTTTGAACGTAGAAACAGAGATATACCATTCATTATTTTAATGCTTCTTTCATTAAGTCACAGTTTGTTATGTTGCACGGAAAATTTGCTATCGTCGAAAGATTTCAGAAAAGGTAAGTTTCGTCGTTTGAGCTGAGAACAGTTTTGAAACCAAGATACGCGATTTTGTTCCGAGGCAAAATCCTTCCTCGAAAGTCTGCGTGTCTGTGACTGACAAAATTACTGACGCCCAATTTAACCCTAATGAAGCCACATTTATTTCTTCATTATTTTCTACGTTACTGCGTCCATGACGTTGCAACTTCAACTCAGACACTCTATTTCCTGCTTTTTTTATAACCCGCATACAGTAGGAATGCATAAGTACTGTACAATAAACACTATATGAGTGGCAGTAAAAGAAAAATGTAATAGATCAGCGGTTTTTAACGTGGGGGGCACGAGCCTCCGCAGTTAAGCCTGATTTTTTTCCAGTAATGTTTTCGACAAAAGAGTGAACTTTCACTGTTGAATGTGTTTGAGGACCTATTTACAATATTCTGTGTTGTGAGCTCATATTTACCAGTCTATCTGCACACAATTTTCCCTGACGATTCTTAAGAGGGGCGTGGGAGTAAAAAGGTTAAGAACCACTGTACTAGATGGTGCTGAATCATCAGCAGATTCATTTCCAATGAGCAAACAAAAGCGTCGACCTACTTCGTTTATAAGGATTACTACTTGCAAAGTGTGACTTTACGCGGCAACGTTTGAGAACAACAAAAGTCTAGTATCTGAGGATGCTTTTCTTTATCTAGGGTGGCAAAATGGTCATTACAGATTACACCTCCTCAGAAGGTTAAGTTTAAAAAGAAGTTTATGAAACACGATAAAAGTGGAAAAAGAAAGTAGTAGGTACTGGTTTGGCTATTTTATTTCCAATTTCTCACACAAAAATGAACAATTAATACAACTCGATTCAATAAAGAGAATATGTTTCTTTAAAAAACTTTATAAACCCTGAAAATAAAATAATACAATTATTATATACTCTATCAAAATAAAAAACATCTTCCATGAGAAACATTTCTGTAAAAAAATCATCCACCAAAATTTCAATTGGTAAATCGTGCAGCACACATTTCTCAAGCTTTTGGAGTAATATGTCAAATAGTATCCTTAATAATACTATGCTTAACCTTCTGCAACTTATAGCAAGATGTAAAAACAAGTCATCTTGACACGGTTGGCGGTCGAACACAGTTTTTTTTAAAGATCCACGCTACCTTCATCATAAATTAATCTGCTACGAGGCAACCATGATGCGGAAGGGATAATATACCGAAAACAACCAGGTCTGGAGGCGCGGTAATGAGACAGAACTCATAATAAAAAGGACCAGAGTGCACAGCAAGGCACTAGCGCATAAACAGGTGTCTGATTAGTCTGGCTTATTTTCGAACAGTCATACGATTTGAAAAGCGCAATTTAAAGTCAAGGATGATTAGTTTAGATAAAGAAGTTGAAATTTTCCCAACCAAAACAAATGTGTTCCCAAAAGGGGAAGAAGTACGGCACTATTTATTATGAAATAAAGGGAAGGGGAAATCTATGCACAAGGTGGCCTAACACTTTTCGCAAAGAAAGAGCAAGATCAAAAATAGTTCATGAAATCCGATGAAAGTTGAAAAAGGAACAAGTGCTGAAAAAAGTAAGTAGTGATACAAAAATGGATGGTCCGTGACAAAATAAAAACTTGTTCTATCCTTCAGCTCGAGACCACATCTTCTCACTGGCACCGCTAATTCCTATAAATACAATAGTTGTCCTCATGAAGGATTAGAATTGAGAGAATAGTTCATGAAGATCTTCTCACTAAGATTTTAGCCACTGTTGATTGCATATTGGAAACTTGTGAAGTTCTGCTAAACTTAAGCTGCGTACAATAGTCAATCCAAAACTCATGTAAAAATGTAAATTAACAATGGCTGTCAAAGTAAGAAAGCTCACTTCTAAGCCGTTTTTCTTTACGTATATGAAAAAGAAAAACTATTCTAAGCGATAAACAAGGTTGATCGCAGCATAATTTTCCCCTAAGGAATAGTTTTATACATCAAAAGGAATATTGTATTCACAACGAACTTTCCTCCAAAATGTCAGTATTAAAAAGAAAAATTAAGCAACAAATTCCCTTAACCACAACGTAACTTGCAAAGTCAAATGTAACTCATGAAAGACCTCTACTCATTACAGAAGTCGCAGTCAGTAGCCCGAGAAGGTCTAATGCAGGCCACTGTATCTACTGCGACCGTGGGTTGGCAGTCTGCCTAACTCTGGCGCAACAGCGGACGTCCAGACCAGACCACCAAAAAACATTTGAATACAACAAAGCTCGGCTAAATTTTCGAATCAACTAAATAAATGTTTCGAACTTTAACTCGTGAGCAAAAAATGCTGAAGTTAGGGCTCCACTAACAAAAAGTTGCTGTTGTGTTTTAATGATACGAAAACAAGGCTATAAAAGATATAGGAGTCGTTTTAAACTGAAAAACATGCATAATGAGATTATGAAAAAAGATACGGTGTTCGCTCTGAAGTATAAAAGATCGAGAATTATCAACTACGCAACTCAATGGAAAATACTCCTAAAAACATAACAGCAAAGCACATATTAGGTCGCAGCAGAAAAATACACGTTGAACTTACTTAACCACTCATTACTTCGCCCTATCACAAAGGGTTTATGCTCGTGCGCTCTAATACACGGATTCAGTGAAAACCCGTATTTGACCCAGCCACATAGAAGCGCCTAAAAAATACCAAAATGTGTACATAAAAACGGAATTAGTTGACATATCGTTGCTTAGAATTGATGCTCTCACCTGTCACTGAGAACGTGTCCAGAAGTGCCGGGAGGAGGCATGGACAGCTGGAAGGGAGTATTGAAGTAGTGCTGCTGCTCGTGACTTCTGTGCACCACGTGACCACCGCGCACCACCAAGTATCTGCAACAAAACTTCATGTCAAATCCCACCAACTTTATATATTTCATTTGCAGTTTAATCAATGCAATAAAGTCACCGTCAGTACGCGCATTAAACAAAATTAACTATGGCTAACAATTTTCAGTCATATTTCTTTCATTCTGTCGCAAAGTTTGTAAAAAGAGAAAAACCGTCTCTACGTCTCAGTGATGAAATAAAGCATAATTTTAGTAATGCATGAACAACAAAGATGCACGTGAGAAAGCTTTTCAACCCGAGCGGAAAAGACTTTAGCGACTGTTTCGCAACGCTTAGCTCTCACTCCGTTTGAAATCCTTAAAACCGGCAAAACGAACCCTGAGTCGCCTATATTGGCAGAGCTGAGGACACCCGATGCTCCCTCGTCGCTGTGAGCTTCACAAGCGTCAGAGCCGCCGTCCCTGCCACTCGCATGTCGGTCCGAGCGACAGCTGCCATCACTGCTGCTCGTGTTCGTGTTGCTGCTAGTCGTCGAGAGATGACCTCGCACCATTACCAGACAGGCTGTGCTGCTGCCTGAACACAGTTCACGTGGCAAAATAATATCGCTAGCTTCGTGGGTTCAAATAATATCTGCAAAAAACACCGAAATGTGTACATACAAGTGGAATAAGTTGATATATCATTGTTAAGAAATGACGCTTTCACCTGTGTCTGAGAACGAGTCAAAATAATCGTACTTTCAGGATAAAAACAAACGTTTCGAACCATAAAAAATTTATCCTCAGTGTTCAGAAAAACTATAAATGAAAGCGTTAAAAAATATTACTACACTCGAATTTTTCTGAATAAACAAAAAATAAAACATTGACATTAAAAAGACAACACTAAAACAAAAACTAAAAAAAATTAAACAAATAGAAAGTTTGACAGCAGTGTCACATTCACTTATTGACGGACGGTTTTTATAAATGTACATCGACTCTAAAATGTGAAGATCAGACAAATTTGGGGTTGAATCAAAAATTTTAAAATTTATATTTTGAAACAAATTGGTCGTTATTAAAACAATGTTCTCTTATAGACGAGTTAAATGGCTTAGTCATTTTATTGCCGGAGGAAAGGAGACTCCCCTGTGTTGTGCACACCTCACAAAAAATTGGAGCCCAGTGCTACCAATGTAAGACCGCAAAGAGTAACCGTAGGTACTTTTCAAGCGCGCTACATCAGGTTCTACAAGCCTTTCTCTTTTTAAGAGAACTAAGGAATTTCACAATTACCCTTCGAGTTCCAATTACCGCAGATACACTGAAGGGTCATCCACTTACTCGTGCTCATTCCGAGGATTCTGGTTAAATCAAGGTCGACTAACACTTACCTAGAATGTGTTTTTTGCTGAGCTCCAGCTCGCTGTAGGCCTTGGCTAGGAGGCTGGCAGGAGCGGTGGGGCAGTAAGCTCCAGTCGTAACAAGTCGTTCGCAGCTTTGCATGAGCGTGTGGCTAAACTCCCCAGGGTCGATGCCCCATGCTCTCCAACCACCAACACCATCCGCCACTCCTGTCAGAGAATGATGCATCAGGCACGTGGAAATCTCAATCTCAACGTCATTTAAAAAATAGTGTAAAAGAAATTTCTCAAAAGATGCTGGGAACTGAATAATACTTTTGTGAAAAAAAAATTAAATTTAAAATCTGCCTATTACCGTAAACACAAGGCAGCTGCTTCCAAGTAGGTTGGTTTTATAAAATTGTCACGAAAGCAAAAATTCCATTAAAGCTTCGCAACAAACTTTGCCTATCATTTTAAAAATGGGATTTACATTTATCAATGCAAAAACTGCTCGTTCACAAATTGAAGTTTGTTCAGTAGTTTTCACATCATTGCTGCCGAATTTCTTAATAATTTACTGCACTAGGAGTAATTTCATTAACATCTGAATAGAAACTAGAGATAAGCAGCACTGAACTCTTGGAAGGTTAAGAATCTGATCATAAACAGCCACATGAGTACGCTTCACATCATAACTTCGACTGCAATATTAAAGAAGAGATAACGTACATCAGGACATAAATGGTTCGATAAGAAATTGTTGCTTTTTCAATAACCATCGGAACTATGAATCTCAGAGTTTATGTTTCCAACTCGAAGTGTGGAACCCTCTTAACTTCGGGTCCGAGACAAATATAAAAATATGCCTCAGTCGTATCACCACCCGAACTCAGGAGGCGAATTGAGAAGCGATCGAGCGATAAGACGCACGGCCTTTATATTCGAAGCAACGCACCCTTGAGACGTCATCTGATTTTCCGTTTCAGTGACTCCGTCGGGGCGATGGGCTCTGAGGTGTCGTACTCCACATACAGTATTTTAGAAAAATTTCTCAACCACAAATTGGGACCCAGGAATGTTTTCTTCAAGGAAGCACAAGACAATGTTAAAAAGTGGTATTATATATTGCCACCGATATGTGAACTTGAGGTAGTGGAAGTACGCAAGTCTACGCGAGGGATATATAGGAAACATAATCCAGTTTTCACTGAGAAAATACCTCATTTCCTTGAGAGCTCAATTTTTACAGTACAGCTTCAGTTCTTTGTTCAATACTTGCGATTTACGGAAACCAAAACTTGAACGAGGTATGAAGTTAGTTTAAACTTCTCTAACCACAACAAATTTTATCAGAGAAAAGAAGTTGGAAAAAACCATTGAATGGAATGAGCGTTCCTATACACCCCGTGCATAGGAACAGGGAGATTCAAGGAAATTTTTGAAAGATCAAATTTGAGGAAGAAAGTAATGGATGCAGAAAAAGGACAGCAGTTGACCCGGAAAAAAGATGACTCGTAATTTAAAAACAATAAAATTATGCTATTTCAACAGAAGAAAGACCTACTTAACTTTTAACTCGGGCCCTCACATCTCCTCACATTTTCCCCTTGAAAGCGCCAATTCCAATGCATGCAGTAATTGCATTCCTTTTCACTGGAACGAGGTGTGGAAAAAAAGGAAAAATTACGGGCTATAACTCTGTACGCTCACGACTTTCGTGGTTTATTTTGATTCATTTTTCTAATACTGCAATTTTTAGTTTCATATTAGAGTGCAGAAGATTTATAAAGCAAGGAAAAACTCCTAGACTCGTTACAATTAGGAGCAATAATTTGTTAACTGTTAGAAAATACAAAATCAAAAATGGTTTCATCCAAGAGTTACCAAATGTGCTAGAAATGCAGCAAAATCGTTAATGAAATGTGACTACATTTCTATAATACTAGTACATACATAGCCATACGCGAGATTTGCCATTCAAACTTAGCACAGGATAAACAAATGAAAAATATCCAAACATTGCCTTTTATTTCTGTACAAGAAGGGCACTTTTCATTCAAAAACAGAGAGGAAAATCACGTGAAAAGGCGTGCCGTAAACGTCTCAAAGAGGGCTTAAGTATGAATTGTCAAGATACGCACAGAAACAGAGACGCACTCGTGCAAGAAGTCAATAGCACAGAAAGTCGTTTTCTCCTTGAAGAAAAACCCAAAAAGCTAGAGTCAAAACAAGACTTAAGATTTCCGATTTCGCTACGAGTTGTGGAACATTTCTCAGGGAAACGACAATTCCTCTATAAACACATTTATATGCGCACGAGAACAGAGGTTATCATGTATTTCAGATAGGCACTCAGGACCCTTCGGTAGGAATGTTTGGGGTTCAGAATAAACTGACTCAACGAGAACCGCCTTCAAGTTCTTTTCCTGAAGAGTACAAGCGATAAAATAAGTCAAGTAATCTCAAGCTTCAGTATTACAGAGGTGAAGTAAAACAGCACCAAGCCTAATCAGATGGATTTTTTCTTCAATAGAATACATCAGGGAAGAGCTTCAAACACACAAAAAAAAAGAAGCATGACGGAGAGAGAGGCGGAAATGAGCCTGTTGACTCAGAAAATCAACAACGAAATTCGATGCATGCAAAAGTTTATAATTAAAAACAAAGATAATTGCATCAACATGAGTTTAAAACCCGAGTGAAAATTAGGTCATGAAGAAGTTAAAAACACAAGGAAATTTGGTCGAGTTAATCAAATAGAGGTAATCAGGTGTCTGCTATTATTTCCAAGTAGAGATTCTAATTCTCAATGTTTTATTTCGTGAATTCCTAATTTTAAAAATAAATCAGGAGCTTTGACTATCGATAGGCCCAACTGGTTCTCAATTTGCAAAAGAATCACAGACAAAAAATTTTTTGGGGAAATTGGCTACTGTATTTTGTGCACGTGGACGGGAATGCAAAGCATAGTTTATATAATTATTGGTTGACTATAGTTGAGCATTTGAATTTTAGAAAATTGATCCTGGAGAAAGAATTCTAAATGAATGATCCATCCGACACATTTCCTTCGACCTAAAACTAGACACTAAAACCTGGACTAGAAATAATATGGCAGTAAGTTAATCTGAGTCGACCCAATTTCCAATTCGTAAGTTTAGCTTTCCGAGTAATTCATGAGAGTTTTCAACACGTAATACAACATAATTTCAACCGAATTCTATAAATTGAAAGTCAAATTTATGAGGAATTTCATACCCAGAGGAGAATTACTGCAAGTAAAACATCTAGAAGTAGATTTACATAAGAGGGAAAGAATATGAGCAACAACACTCGGGGTTTACTTAATTTTGAAGTTCAGGCCGTATAATCCCTAGGAATAAAGAGAGTCGCCTCTATTTAAGAAGTATAAAATTGAAAAAAATACATTTTTGCCAATACCTAACATAGCGCAAGTTATGAAGACCAATGCCAACAAAATACGGAGTTACACCAAATGAGAGACGTCAAGAGATAATTTAGACCTCTCACGGTGTTCGTAAAGCGACAAAATTATCATTATTATATTAGTTTCAGCCTTCCTAACCACAACAAAGGAGATCTCAAAAGAGCGGAGAGAAGAGGCCATTTAGTATGACTGTAGAAATCGGGGAATACATTGAACAAAGTACCCCTACAGAAGACACCCTGCGCATAAAAACAGTAAGTTACTAAAGGAGAGGAAAAAAACAAACAAAGAAGAGATAGTCAAGAATGCATGAACACTGAAAGAAGAAAAGTGTGCGGGAAAGACACACGTCATAAGGCCACACGTCACACGTCATAAGGACACACGTCATGTATAGCTAAAGTAAGCTAACAGCATCCCCCCCAGGAGGCGCCAGTCCCCATAGCATGGGATGGACAAACCTAACTAACGTAGACCTATTGTCTATCCTTAGCCCTCTGAGGGGTCGTTAAGCGGCAAGTTTTAATACGAAACCATTCCCCAAACGGAGGACACGAACCATTCCACTGAAGCGAGGGCCTACTAAATCATGGCGCTAGGCTTCCCCAAAACATAGAAAGTACTTAAAACTTTGAGCCACATCCGAGTCATAACATCGATTGCTCTGTGGGAACACAAGAAGCTGAATTTTAGGAGTGTCTAAGAATAAGGTATGGAGCAAGAGAATGAAAACGCAAGAGTATAAAGGATTACGGGAAAATGAAAGGAAGAAACTGCAGTTAACTTCGTTGCTTCATTCGGATACTTATACTCAGGTAATTGGTAATTAAATTTATATTCATGGTTAAATTGTCGCTAGCTTCAGAAAACGGGTTCATTACAGTGAAATTCTGTAGAGTAAATTTAAGTGAAACCAAATGGGTGTAAAATGTTGAAGTCCCGGAAAGCAAGAAACTATGGTATCTGAAGAAAAAATAGATTAAGCAGAATACACAACAGAATCAAGACATTTGCTGACGAGATTGAAGTCAAGTGACGCTCACTCACCCAAGAAGCAAACCATGAAAAAGATTAAATATAACACCAAATCCAGACCGAACTCAATTGAAGAAGTATAGACTTAGCGGGAAGTAGCTACAGTAACCGCAAGAGGGAGAACGCATTCAATTTCCCCACATGTTTATCTTGGGAGGTATTCCCAACGAGCAATGATGACGACAGGCACCACTAACAAGCGATTCCAAAATATACCAAAATCAGGAAAAAAGTCTTCAAAATATGCCAAAGGGCAATCCTAATCCTCTTCAGAGGACCTCGCCAAGGGATTCTCACAGAGAGTAAAGATGGGAATAATGACAAAATATTTCGCCTAACGAAAAACTAAAACGATAACTGCAACGCGGAATGAAAA
Organism: Platorchestia sp. MABIK; assembly: GCA_014220935.1. Classification (NCBI taxonomy): domain Eukaryota; kingdom Metazoa; phylum Arthropoda; class Malacostraca; order Amphipoda; family Talitridae; genus Platorchestia; species Platorchestia sp. MABIK. The sequence continues at coordinate 50,512 of JACJUY010000266.1, forward strand.
CTAACGAGATAGAAGTCCGGCAGCTGGAAAACTGATTCGAATTTAACACCCACCGTATTGAACTTATCAGTGGGAATTTAATTCTAATAAAAACACTCAAATATTTCCCAAAATTCAGATGTACACTATTTCAGTTAAAATGGTCACATTGGAGTACGTACGCAAAAAACTTGACTAGATAAATCTGCACTCTACAGAAATAAGTAAAATACTTTGATGGCGCTCATATCGTAGGTCGATATAAGGCAGCTGAGAGTTTCTTGTGGCAGAGAATACGTCACCGCATCATTTGTTAGCTCGCTGTCCTTGGAAATATTCGTCGCTGGCTCCTAAGAATTTCACAAAAACGCGGATACTTTTGACCTTCGCGCACTGAACTTTACGACCATCACCTACTGAAATTCATCACCTTTCGTCTAGAGTAAAAATAGTTAAGAAATTGAAGTAACGGTAGAAGCCATCTCACATTAACTTGCATGATTTGTGCCAAGACTTGGAAAAAGGAACCATGAGGAGTGAAAACTTAAAAAAATATTCATTCTAAGAATGGCGGAAATTATACGTATCACACTACAGGCTGAGACGTAGCTCATATTTGCTGTCCAAGGTCAATCACAGTGATTGTGTGATTTATTTCACAATTAACTTACAAACAAGATTAGATTATTAGTTTGTTTAAGCATCCCTATCCGCAACAAATGCGATCCAAAGAGTGGAAGAAAGAAGGCACCATTTAGTATGGAGTTAAGGGAACGCGGAATCTATGCAGAAAGGGCATAGAAACAGTAAGTTGAGAAAGATTATGAAACAAGATCAAAGTTGAAGAAGAAAGTAGTAGGTGCTGAAAAACAGGACAGCAGTGAACCGAGAAAAAAGGTGGTCCTTGAACATAAAAAAATTCATTTCAACGAAAAGAAGGCCTACCTAACTCTAAGCTCGAGCCCGCACACTTTCCCTATGGGAGCGCCAAACTTGCGAACAAAGCAACACTTGCAAGAGCAAATGTACTGCAACATAGTTATTTTTGTTATTTTTCAAGTTTGATAAAAATTGACACAGCCAGTCAGAAATGGAAGATAAACTCTGAACCCAAACTAAACGAATAATTATTCTCAGCTTATTAATAGTATATTGTTTGATCCATAAATTTCATTATGACTGACAGCATTACCAGTATTATGATCATTAGCATTAGCTAGTGATGTACCGATGTATCGGTATCCGTAGTATCGGTCATTTTTTCTAGTATCGGTAAAATTCGGCCGACACTTTCCAATACCACGTATTTTATCATGAAAATGAAGGTCATGAATCGTGAAAGTAAAAGCATCTAACCTAATAATATCCGTTGTGTGTTGATTTATATATTCATTTATTGTTCGGTGTCGTGTCCGCTTCTTAAGAAACATAGGATGTCTGAGTGTGCGGGATCATGGAAACCGAACATCTCAGTGTAACATTGAAAGATGGCTCTTACATGCATAGATATGTTTGATATTTATCAGGATAGCTTCGGTTAGGATAGGTTAGGACCACAGTAGAGGAAACATGGTAGGTTTAAATCAGTCTTTTTTTTGTTGACGGCGAGGTTTGCTGACGTGACGTCACGGCAACGAACCAATAGCAGCGCTCATATTGCATCTGGTAGCACTGCTACCCCCAAATCTGGCTCCACTATTGGCCTAACGACATTGCGTTTTGGTGACGTCATAAAGTTTGTTTGAAATAAAGCCTTTCCGTTGGCTAGCCGAACAAGAAGAGGTAGTTTTTTTCCATAGAAATGACCCTACCTTGTTTCCTCTACGTGGTTAGGACAGGAAAGGTTGAGTAATGTTGACGGAATTTTTTTGAGTCCACCTGGTTTAACGATGACATTGTCCAAAGAATTTCCACGGGTCCTGCTACTCCCTAAAAATACCCTTGGTTTATTTGTCTGGAGTCCGCTTTTTCCATTTCTCTGTCACGCTCATAAATGTAGCCATAATGACCGTATCTGTGATACGAGTGTCACCAGTGGGCAAGTACAATATTTTTTATCACGGGTACCGTTCTGATAAATATATATATTTGTTAGTCATTCACGTCTGGAAAATTTGAGCAAGAAAGGTATTGAATCCCGTCATTTTTGGCGGGCCGTGCACACTAGTAATCAAATAAAGAGCCTATTCATACCTAGTAAATTAGTTAGCTAACTTTTGAATTACAGCGTTTAATCAGGCCCGCTAACTGAATTTACTACTTTTAATTCCCGTTGAGTCACGTACGGTCAGTGAATGAAAGCTATGTAGCATGAATAGTTAAACACAGTAAAAACACAGTAGTGACATAAAATTATTATACTTTTACAACTAAAACCTATATAGTTTGACCCAATTTCCATTTCTTAACGTATGTGACAGGCTAACAAAAATCAAACCAAATAAATAAAGTTGAAGGCGCATTTTAAAGTTTTTGTAAATTTAAAATAGAAGTAGCTGAAAATTCTATTTTAATTTAGCATGTAAATCGTCGTACATTACGAATCTTGCATTTTCCGTTATTTTAAGATGTTTGAAAAAATTCACGAAAAATCTTATAGTTGGTTGTGTATTTGCGGATCTTTTCGGTTTTGGGGCCTATCCAATTCTAGTGTTATCTTTTCGCCAAATTATATATTTTGATGAGAAAAACACGAAATTGATAACCATTTTGTGGAGAAATTATTCATCAAGTGTTACTAACCTAACCTAGGGTATAATTTCAAATACCTCACTGTTAATCATAGGGAAAACTTGGTGGAACCTGCAACAGTGAGGTGGACTTGGTGGACCCTGTGCACAACACTCAAATGATTGAGAGTGCATAGGATAGTCTAAAAATGAAAAAAACGTCAGGGAGGCACTCACCGACAGATGATGGACTCTTATCTTTGTGAATTTGCGTGGCGAAAACTCACCGAGAAACCTCAGTATTTCCATAAAATATTAATGGATATAAGCAAATTTCAGGCTTAATACACAATTTCTCCACAAAATGGTTATCATTTTCGTGTTTTTCACGCCAAAATACATACTTTGGCGAAAAGAATATATAAAATTCGATAGGCCCCCAAACCGAAAAGAGCCGTGTTTGCTTCTGCACACTGTGTGTGTTAGTACATACGTATACTACTTGCTTTCACGCTGCTATTTCTGAGACTAAATGCTACATTATATTACTAGCTTACCCCTTCAAATGGAGAAAAATATCATTTTTCACTAATTTAGTC
>JACJUY010000266.1:54079-108617 GCA_014220935.1 Platorchestia sp. MABIK
ACGAACCAAACGATTTATTTAACATAGCAAGAGTAGTTTTATCATTCCTAATCGAAAACTTTATTGTCAATATTGTTATATTATTAGATATAATAGAAAATAATTTTATTATAACACCCATGTGGGACTCATAATGATTTTATATTTAACATAATTTTAAAAGGATCGGTATCAGTAGTAGAATCGGTATTTCCAAGTATCGGAGTCTCGGTATCGGCTAAAAAATGGGTTTCGGTATCAGTCTCGGCCGAAAAAATGGGATCGGTACATCACTAGCATTAGCATTATTCAGATCTTTCCACTAGACACGCAAAAACTCAATTCAAAAGGTACTACTTGAGTGGACAATTTTGCTTCTCAAAAGACAGCTTACGGAGAACATCCAGCAGACGCATGCACAGCGAACGAAGCAGCATGAATAAAAAAATTAAAAACTGAAAAACTCGCTCAAGGCATCTCTAAGATGGAGCCAAACAAAAGATCGAGTCCAACAAGCTCCGAGAATTCCGTCTCGAGCAGCTGTGGAGGTAACCTCGGTATAAAGCTTTTAGTCTCCGAGGTATGATGACGAATAACTCTCTTCGTAGGGCAGGAGTCCAAAGAGTTTATACATTTCAAAAGTGCGCCAAAAATGATCAATTTGCCGCGAAGAAAATCTCTGTTCTATCGCGTCAGCGTCCAGATCAGACTTACGTGTAGAAAATCATTTGAATATTAACACTTTGACTGCGACTACTAAATAATAAGTTCAATGCCAAACTCAAATTTAAAGTCAATTGTAGTCAACTATTTTGAAAATACCAAACATGAACTGGATCGTGCTATTATTCAGCTTTGACTAAGTATTTATGAAAATTGAATTTACGACTACTGGTCCGTCAGCAGCATTATGAAAATTACCTCCGTGTACCACCAGTGGCTCACGTCGCAGTCAAAGTGAACACATCCCCTGAACGGAAAGTGATTAGGTGTCCTCACCACAGATGAATTTCTCAGAAACTGAACAAAAATAAAAACAACATTTTAATGGAAAGCTTCAACGCAAAAATTGGCAGTCCATTTAAATCTTAACTTGAAGATGAAAAATTAATTTTATCTGAAATTCAAAAATTATGAAAACGTTGATTTTGACAAAAATTAGTCCATTACTTATTGTCCGGGTTTAACGAAACCGTAGGTTGTCGAAACAAGTTGTCAGATTAATCCCGAGCCAATAACAGAGTTTCTAGTTCGATTCTAGTTGTTTTAGAATCGTACGAAAACTTTACGAAACGAGACACTATGTAACCCTGAGCACGCTAACTCCGGTGTATTAAACCGAAATTTATTACTGAACTCAAATAGAACTTAGTTCCAATTTTCAGCATTAAAATGCACAAAAATTCAATTAACCACACCTTCATTTGATTTTCCATCAAATACATGCAATAAATCACTCTGCGGCCACTAGTGGGTTACCTTCATTATATTTCAGAACCTATAAGGCATATGCGCCGACAATGGATGGCCTGGAAAACCCCTTTGGGAGATTTTATTTCTAGCTGACAGAGTTACCTGTTACACTGCTGTGCACGCCCCTTTAAAAGTTGATCATCGCAGTAAGGTTACATTCGGAATGATTATTTCCGTCCTGAAGGCGTTCTTGAGCTAACTTCATCTGCTGTCAGGCCCTAACACAAGGGCTGCTAAGGACTCAAAAATGAGAACCCATAAAATCAAATTGCCCATAAAATCAGGGTTGTAATTCAGATACTCTACCATGAAAGGATACTTCACTATGAAAGGATACTTCACAATGAAAAAGACACTTCACTATGAAAAAGACACTCCACTATGAAAAAGACACTCCACTATGAAAAAGACACTCCACTATGAAAAAGACACTCCACTATGAAAAGACACTCCCCAATGAAAAGACACTCCCCAATGAAAAGACACTCCCCAATGAAAAGACACTCCACAATGAAAAGACACTCCACAATGAAAAGACACTCCATAATGAAAAGACGCTCCATAATGAAAAGACACTCCACAATGAAAAAGACACTCCACAATGAAAAAGACACTCCACAATGAAAAAGACACTCCACAATGAAAAAGACACTCCACAATGAAAAAGACACTCCACAATGAAAAAGACGCTCCATAATGAAAAGACACTCCACAATGAAAAAGACACTCCATAATGAAAAGACGCTCCATAATGAAAAGACGCTCCATAATGAAAAGACACTCCACAATGAAAAAGACACTCCACAATGAAAAAGATGCTACATAATGAAAAGACACTCCATAATGAAAAGACACTCCACAATGAAAAAGACACTCCACAATGAAAAAGACACTCCACAATGAAAAAGACACTCCACAATGAAAAAGACACTCCATAATGAAAAGACGCTCCATAATGAAAAAGACGCTCCACAGTGAAAAGAGACTTCACACTGGAAAGATACTCGTGCACAAAGCTGGGCGTAATCGCGATACTTTATCGCGATAACGATTTCGGGTTATCGGTTATCCGATAATTTTTTTTCCCGAGTTATCGATTTATCGGTATCGCCGATACTTTTGGTTCCAAACTATCGATAATCGATGATTTCAGTTTTTCCCACTGGGATTCGACATGACGGGGCGGAACGAGTTCGGGACAATTACTATACTTGTAGAACGTACGTGTTATGGTGTAATAAGGTTGGCCTCTTTTGTGGCCCTTTTGATCACAAGTGTGGCCTCATGTGGACTGGGACATCTGGCAACCAATATCGTTATCGCTTGTATTGGAATTTTGGATTTATCGATTTATCGGTAATCGATTATCGGCGATAAATTTTTCGCCAATTATCGATTATCGCCGATAAGGTTTTCGTTATCGATTTACCGGTTATCGCGATAACGTTTTTTCGTTATCGTGCCCACCATTGCTCGTGCATGAATATCAAACTTTCATAAATATTAATGCTATTTGAACTCTTTTAGGCGCCTTTTTGTCTTCCAACTTCCTTCTGTCATACTGCACGCAAAGTAACACCAAATCACCAAATAAGTGTACGACAATGAAAAAAATTATACTGAATCAGAGACTCAGATCTGTCGGAATTTTCCCATCAGCAGACACAAATTCAACAACTGTGAACAAACATAATTGTATTTACAGAAAAATGCATAATTCAGAACACTACTACACGTCCGAGAAGTCGAAGGCGTTGTCAGGCGACTACACGTTATCGAAGTATTTTACCCTGTAAGGAGTGTGTGTATGTACGTATTCAACTCCACTGATCTCAACCTTGATGCACGTCATCAAGTTAACCTGTCTGCTGTACATTTGTGAAGAAACAAGAAACACACTTGAGATGAGCTGAAGTTTCGAACAGCACGGAAAGAAATGCACTGTGAAATATGTGTGAAACAGTTCTCGATGTTATTAGATCACCTCGACTAAGTAGAACATTGTCACTCTAAATTTCTCTGAGTATGTACTGTTGTTAATCCTGCACAATACAATGAATAGACAAACAATGAATAAATTAATATTCGCCACCATGATAAGATACTTCAAACCTTTGATGAATACTAGTTCCTTCAACAAGCACTGTTTCAGAACTCAAACTCTCACCGTCAACTGCCTCAAAACATGCAACACAGCCACAAAATATATCTAAGTCGCAAACAAACTTATAGAAATCACTCAAAACTAATGTAGTTGGCGAAGTATCGACTTAAACTTCAGGCAAAACAAAGAGAATTTACAACCTGTCGTTTGAAGCTCAACTTAACGAGGCACATCGTAAATGTGAGAAGAAAACTCGTAAATTTACAACTGGAGTTCTCGTGGATGTCAACTACAGCTCAGGAACGGTGCGTGCACGAGCAAGAAGTTTGTAATGTAAACGGAATCTTCATTATATTATTGCACCGCAATAAAATTAGAATTCTGGATCGCATCAAAATTATACTACTGTACCACATCAAAATTATACTACTGTACCACATAAAAGTTAAAATTCTGGATCGCATCAAAATCATATTACTGCACCACAATGTTATAATTCTGAATCGCGTCAAAAATTTGAATACCACACCGCTTAACGGTTATACTTCGGAAACATTTCATCATAATAAGACGAAAATTACACCAAAACGAAACAGCAGACATTCTTTGTTTGTCACACATTTTAACAGCTCAAGTTGACCATGAAATTATTCACATCTTTGTGAAATTAATGTCAGCAAGTCTTTCAAAACCTTGGCTAAATCCACTTACGAGCATTATAAGACGTTACTAATGAGCAAAAAAAAATCCTTCACTGATCATGTTTCAAAAGAAGAAGCTCAAAGAACGTATTACAAAACGACTGAAAGAAGTATTTTTGAAAAATTAAGCCTAATAACATAAAAATGAAACCATTCTTTCCAACTCAAGAGTTCACGCCTGAAGAATTCTGCTGTAGGCCCAGAAGTGCAATAAAATTTGTCATATTACTCACAAAGCAGCCACGAGCTGAATGAAACAAATGGCCTTCAAGGCTAGGCGGTAAGGAAAGCAGAATGCAGAAATTTGATTTAAGCCGGTCGCTAACTCCTCGACCTTTGCTGCCTTAAACTGATTAGTTAGTATCAACGATTCGCAGCGCACAAAAATATTGTCAGTACTAGAGAGGTTCCAACGTCCTACATTATGCAAGAAAGTCATAATTATGCAAAGCATATCATGAATATGTTATCCGATCTCAGTACAATGAAAACACGGAAACGAAGTTTGCCGTAAGAAACGAATCCACAATTTTATTACTTCTATCATGGAACGAGTTAATTTTTTCTGCGCATAAGCCTCACTATTTTGGAGCAGCTCACGCGATGGGAATCGTAACAGTGAGCATTTGCCAAGGAATGATAATTTGGTAGGGGCATCGTGGCGATGGTAAAAGCACTCAGTAGTCCATAAAAGCTTACGACCGATCATGAGGGAAACGACTCCGGTGTGACGCAGGCCTATTACCCAAAACTACGCGGCGATCAGCTAGCAACATGATGGGTGAACTTCTCTTGATTGCGTTTTTCTATCGTGTGGTCTATCCTCACTTAGGTTATTTGACCAGTTTTCCCCAAAAAAGAACTCGCGGGACCACAAACTGCAAGTATTATGACCAATGTCAGACATTCGTCAGAAAATGAAAGCTAAGTAGCTCATAAACTGACGACGCACCAAAATCGATCATTGGCGGGCCTGCTGGCGCCTGCATGAGCAGTCACGCTACACAAATGCGAACCATCATTATGCAGAATGAAGAAGAGTGCTCGAGACCGTCATGTTTTGGATAATACATATTGTGTAGGAACTGTGCATCTCAGAACGTTGGCTACGGAATTCAGCGTAACTCTTTTAAAATTTTACCAAATAAAAAAAACACACTTCGCTGGTTCAATATGGCCCTTTGATGAGCAAGTGGTGAACACAATGAAATGAAAAATACAATGCAAGCGACTTGGATGACACATAATATCTGCACCTGTGATAATTCACAAAAACTATTATGTTCGATTTCGAAGTTTTTTAATGATATACCACAACTATAGAAAATATTTTGAGGGGGAAGGGAGCTACCCTATTAGAGCAGATAGAACCAGCATGAGTAACTTCAAGAGCGTTGGCCGGAGGCTTCGCAGAGACTGTTGTATCATTTTATTTTTAAAGCGAGGCATGACGCTTTTCTGAAGTGATTATAAGTAGGCAATAAAGGCCAGAACTTGACTTGGTAAAAACGGGAGGTCTTCGGGTCTCGGAGGCGCTATAAACCACTCCCAGAAAAATTCCAAGAATGGACGCCGCCTTTCATGAGATTTGATTGCCCTTCGCATCATTTAAGAAGCGTTAGCTCCCTTTCAAAAGCTCACGTTTTCTCACCCTCTGTAAACCTAAGGATGAACAGGCGTTCGCCGTCTTGTGATACGCTCCATGTTTAGCTTTCTCTCCCCAATATCTCAGAACGGTTTTTGAACGACTTTTTCAAGAAAAAAGTCCATGAAAGGATCATTAAACCAGTCCTCTATACAATGCACACGCCCCAGATGGGGAGTTCAATTCCCACCGTTTTTTCACCCCTCAAAGTCGACGCTGAGAGCATACACACTTTTTGTCGAATGGCATCACGGGCCACTTCCTGAGCGCACGAAGCATCTGCATGGTATAAACACCAACTGTGCGCTTGACATGACCGGCATGAATTTTAAGCGATAAATTTACATTCAACGATGATTACTGCTGCAGTGAAATTAAATAGGTAAAAAATTCAATAACACAATTTTCAACTTGACTATGAAACAACTTGATAAAATTTGAACCTTACAATGGTTGCTGCAGTAAATATTAAGTAGGCAATTAATGAAACAATACAATAATTGTCAACGTGCAAATTTTCTATCACGTGAAGAAAAAAATCAAATTTCGCTTGAAATTTACCGGCGACAATGAAGCATATAATGAGCCGTTAGGTTCCAAGCGGACCTATTCCGGAAAAGAATGGAACTCCACTAACGAGTCACTAACGCGAGAGTGGCCTCACCGCCGCCCCAGGACGACGGGGCCCGACGGATCCTACACCACCGGCAGGTCAGAAAGCAAAAGCAGGCTGTGCTGGCACCCCGCCAGCAGCTCGCTAGTGCGGAAGGCTTTGCTAACGGCACTTCCGACTAGAGGACGTCTGCGGACAGCTATAAAAACACCAACGGATGCGGCATATTTCACCGAACATCACGCAATTCACGTCGCGGGTGCTTGGCCAGCGCTGGCATTATTGTTAATCTTATGGAGCGGTTATGGCGCAAGTATAGCATTTGTGACCAGCATTATTCAAAGCTCTCATTCGACACTAAGAAACACAAGGGTCTATATTGTATGATTTTTTAACACTAAAAGCATGAGCCATCGTAGTTTTATAATATGTTGAAACGCACTAAATGGGACCTCGAATTTATCTGTAGGTTAACAAATACTGTATCACTATCGTCTACTTCTATTCCGCAAACCGAACATTCCCCACGCAAAAAAAACTCTGAAGAAAGAAATCCGTCGGATGGAAAATTTAATAGAATTCTTGGCAACGTTGGAAATGAAGAGGATTTGGTGCTGAGCCGATTGGCTGCTCTCAGAAATTGGAGCGAACTTTCATCAGCCTCAATCATAAGAGATTCAACTTTAACTAGGGCTCCCGCTCGTACCGAATGCCTTGAACTCTATGGAAGGGATGTAAAATGCTTGCGAGATGGTCGTAACACACCACGAAAGTGAAGTTCATTTTCTTTGATTTTCGCCTAGCAATAAGATCCTTTATGTTTTGAACACTACTTTTTCCCTAAGGAACAGCATTTGTAGAAAACCTTGCAATTAAAAGAATTAGAGCTATTCTGAGATGCCAGTTTTTAATTAATTTAAAAATTAAGCACAATTTTTGCCTGTATTATTAATTTGAAGGTAAAGACTTATGACAGTATCGCAAATAAATTAAATTTACGGTTACGAAAATGTACTAACCTATCCTTAGAGGTAATTTAGTCATAATTAATATTAATATTTAGTCATAAATTTACGGTTACGAAAATGTACTAACCTATCCTTAGAGGTAGTTTAGTCATAATTAATCAAAGCCACACGAGCTAAGTTTTATTATACAACCGACTTTCATTCAACATAAAAGTCTGAGCATCTTTTGATAAAATGGATTTATTCTCAAGTATTTCGTGTGGATCAAATGAGTATAAAAATTGCAGCATTGACCTTAACGAAGTAACAGAAACGCACAATCACAAAAAATGCACTTGCCATTACACACGAGAACCCGTTAGTGCTCACTAGTGTTCAGGGCACAATCATACAATGCACAACATAATCAAGGAGTGCATAATATAATGATTAACGGTACCGAGGCAACACTACTGAGTCGATTTACTTACTGCTTCCTTGCACTCACACTAGCGAACGCTATGTAGAGGAGCCAAAGAAAACACATCAGTTGCTTACAAATTAGGTAGACTTGCACCATGCATTCAGGAGTATAAAGATAATGGAAATACAGAAGTGGCGTTGCAACAGCCACAACGAAGCTCGAGGCTTATAGCAGTGACTAAAAATTTGTTTACAACTTTCGTCTCTACGACCTGAGAAGCGTTCAGGTTCTGAGTTTAAAGGGAAAAATAATGCTATAAAAAACTAACATGGTCATTCCTATAATCAGCTTAGTTTAATAAGATCTTCAAACAAAAACTACCACATTTCTGTTTCTAAGACTAAATTCCGAAAATTTTGAAAATCCATTGAACATGGAAAATTTTATAAGTTAAAGAAACTAAAATCCTGTAAACCCCATGGGTACCAGAGAACGCCTGGAACAATGAATTAGTATTGTCCATGTTATAAAATTTAGGCGCCAGAGACGTTTTGTCGTTTCGTCGAGTTTATGGTGAGTACGGCGACAAATTCACCTTTAAACTCGAACCCTACACGTTAAATAAACCAAGGAAAACTGGAAAAAATTCAATTTAGAGCTCGATCATTCCGACCTCAATATTTTCAGCTCTCATGCCAGAGGCTTATGAGTGGGAGATTCAGACCGTGAAAGGCAGATTTTAGACCTCGGAAATACGGAGGCACATACTTACTGGCGGAATGCGAGCCAAGTTTCCCTCACCTAAACGCAACTGCTTAGCCACACTTTTTATTTGGTACGAACAATATACGACACGGAAATACCAAGAAAAGCTTTTTTCATCTAAACAAGGCCAACGTTGCTCGTTTCTTGCGCGGGGCAAAAAATGTTTCCCCTTCACGAGGGCCGGGAGGATTACGTAATAACTTATTTCTCGATGAGGTGCTTTCCTGCGGCGACAGTTAGAACAGTAATTTGACACGGTCAACGAAGTTGTTGCTACAATCAACACAAAATTGTTGCAAGATGAAAACATCACGTTAGATGGAGAGATTATTTCTAACACGCAAGCACAATCATTAACACAAAATCAATTAATCGGGTGCACATGCTCAGCAATATAATTTTTTTCGTGAGCCTTAGAAAGTTCGTACACCCTGAGCACTTATAACGGCGTATGGTCAATGGAAAATGAAACAAACTGTTCTCAGAATAATTTAACGCTCGACAGCATCGATTGGCCAGGAGAAATTGAATAAACCTCGACCGTGAGCTGAAAACTCAGAAGAGAAAATTAGAAGCAGCATCCTCTTCTCTCATCAATCACGGCGTCTCGACGTCCAATCTCCGCATAGGAATGAGGGTGTGAGAGGGAGATGAGAGCAGACCCAAAAACACGGCTTTATGAGAGGACCAAACTTCACAGATGAGCCGCTAACACGATTGCCTCCGAAGATGCCATGCAAGGGAGCTTTGCACGACACCAACGCTGTCATATTCTTCCAAGACATTTCTGAATCATATACCGGCGAAAACGACCGTCTGTATCAAAATACCATTCTAACATTTGTCTGAACCGGATGTAAAGACGCTGTTCTTTTTATGTACATTGCATTTATAATAAGATATAGCTCGAGAATGTTGAAACAGGATTACATGCCGAGTCCACAAATTACCGTCACAAAATAAAACATATCTACCCAAGAATGAATATTCAATTCGCATAAAATATAAAAAAATTAAATTCTTCAAGCGCGAGATTTGAAATTCAGGCTAAATGAACTGAAGAATCTTCCATGACCAATAAACCTGAAGGGTGGAAATCAAGGCTTGAATGAAGCACATCTCAAAGCTGCTAGAATTGAGCCTCATAGCGGCGCTGCGCCTGCACCATTTGCAACGAATAGAGTGGCAATTGAGATGTTGAAAAGCGGGAATTTCATCACCAACACATTTGTCTTAGCAACTCACGGAGACACAATGAGAAACACCAACCTAGCGTCATAGTCTGTTGAATGCCTCCAGAGCAAATTACAGAGTAAGTAATGGCACAATAAAATGAAACGAGCAAAGGACCTTTCTCGAAAATATCACCTCGCTTTACGGAATTTTACAGGAAAGTTCATTACAGCAGGACAAAATTGGCTTGGCCTGTGTTGTAACGAGCAAAAACTACGCCAGCCTAATTGCATTTCAGGGAGGCGGCACCTAAGACGCCGAATACTTTACGACGCCATTAATTGACGTTTTTTTATTAAAAAACAAAGAATGAAATGCTTTACAACGCCTTCGTTTCCTTTCACTTTCGAACAGGAACCTCGAACGAAAAGTAAGAGAATTGAAGTGGAAATATTCACATCTCAACTATACCGCTATGAGTTTGGATTACATGCAAACGTGTTTGCAAAGTGAATGGAGTAAGAAATAATTTGAAGTTATTGTTGAGCTGCAATGAACTAGCTCTGAAGAAAGTTGCACGAGTGGAGACGAATCCCTCAGAGGGGTACAACTATTGTATCTATGGGAATAAGCACTCCCAGGGGAAAAATGTGAGGGCCCAAGCTGAATGTTAGGTAGGCCTTTTTGTTGAAATAAAATGTGTTTGTTATGTTAAGGACCATCTTTTTTCGGTTCACTGCTGTCCTGTTTTTCAGCACCTACTTCTTTCTTTTTCAACTTTGATTTTGTTTCATAATCTTCTTTTTCAATTTACTGTTTCTATGCCCTTTCTGCATAGATTCCGCGTCCCTTTAACTCTATACTAAATGCTTCCTTTCTCCTTCCACTCTTTGGATCGCCTTTGTGGCGAATAGGGAGGCTTAAATTAACTAATAATCTATTCGAATCTAACTGGACACGAAGGGTTGCACACAAGGGAGAAGATCATTCAAGACTTTAAAACCTTTCTGTACGTCAGACTTCATTTTTCCATTTTCAAAACAATTACACCAAAGAACAGAGATTGACAGTGCACAAGATATATTATTGTAATAATTAAATTATATTAGTTCATTTAAGACTCCCTAGTCACAACAAAGGGAATTTTACGAGAACGAAGAAGGGACCATTTGGTATGAATCGTGGAAATCTAGGAACCTATGCACAAAATGTGTTCCCACACAGAATACTCAGCGAATAAAAACGGCAAGTTAGAGCAGAATAGGAATAAAAAGATAGAAAAGGAAGCAGAAGGACTCAAAGTTAAGTGGACACGAAAGATTGAAGTCTAGAAGGCCTATCAATAGCTACGGTAACCTAACAGTATTACCCTGGGAACCCCATTCCCGAGACATGGGATAGATGAACCAAACTAACTCAAACCTGAAGAGGTTTGAGTTAGTTTGGTCCACATGCTAGGCATCATGTCGAACTTGCTCGAAACCATAAAATTAAATTCAATGAATTTTAACGTGAATTTCATTCGCCATGTTTCGAAAGAAAATTAGCAAGTTGTTAGGTTAGATTTAACGATTAAAAGGAAGTAACGGATTTTAATCAACTGCAGCTTGTAAAAAAAAACATTCTAGCACAACTCGTTGTTCCGATAAATCTCCAAAGAAAAAACAATTCCCGCAACATTACAGCTGGCAAGGAATGAGTTACACAACTTTAATGTACGTTTCCACAAGAGGGAATCTCAAAACCACAGGTGACAATGAAGGTCAGTCTAGACACTGCGCAACAAAACTATGACTGAGAAATAATGCGTTCGAAGACGGTTCCACTTGACAGAATGCAGTTTGATTTATTTTATGCTTCCTTTGACCCTTCACAATTAGGGTGACGTTATTGATGAATATAGCTCGAAGCTCAAACGCGAAGAAGTAAATCTAATTTCGTTTTTTGGAAAATCACCGTAAACACTTTGAATGATTAATTGACAGTGCATAAATATTTTTTCGCTAAGAATGTGTGACTTTTGAGGTATAAAATAAACATAAGGCTATCACTTTGGACTCATTAAATAATTTAGTAAATTTTAACAATAAACAGTTGATATTTAAACGAATTTAGTGCTACTTAGAAACCCTAATTTGAAGCGTTTTAACTGTGCGAGGTTACGAAAGAAATAGCTTAATCTAGTGGAATATTCATATTTTACAACAGCCAGTCCCGGACTCGTGGTATACTGACAACATACCGCTATGAAAGGGAACCTAATGCAATGAGTCAACACTCTGCTCAGGTATATTTCTATATACTAAAACAGTCAATAATTTACCAAGTAAAATGATAACGTAAATAACGCTTCGTGTTTCGAGAGTTTACCATATCAGAAATCAGATAAATCAATTCGCACAAAGATAGGCTAACGAAAACTTAACAATTGCAGGCACTTTATCCTTGTGGAAGAACAAACCTAACGTTAGTTCGATGTGAGAAACTTAAAATATCAATTCATCAAATGAAGTTAGATTGTAACACTGTTCTTTGATGTTTCCCGTGAAAAAAATTGTCGCGAGCTATTTTGTAACTAGCTAAAATATATCTAAACAACAATGAGCAGTAAAACTTTCCGTTTTATCCATATACATAGCTCCCGAGCATCACTCGACGAACAACACGTTCCAAAAATTGTAAAGAGGGATCTTTTGTAATTAGAGTTTTTCTCTGCGCTGCTGCGCAAGAAGCGCTAGGACAAGATCTTTCCTCTCAAAGGAAGACTTTCTTCAAGAAACTGCATAATTTGCTCATCCTATTGGCTCAGTTCCAAGATGACTGAAAAACTAGAGTAATGAATTTACATTAAGCATCATCAAGAAAAACACCCGAAAAACGAGACGGATGCACTACGAGTTCTGTCGGAGATGCTCGAAGGAGCCAGTATTGAAAAAGTGTCGTAAATAATTTCAGCCCAAGTTTCGTAGAACTGGACTCTAAGGCATAAACGAACGCTGGCAAGCTTCACGTCAGAAAACTTACAACTGTTACATCTAACTTTATGCATCGCTACAGCGGCCTCAGAATTTAAAAGATTTTAATTGTCAAGGATTTTTTACAACCATAAAGTGCTTCAAAAATGTTAACAAGTTTGAACGAATATTTAGTTGAAAAATTCTACACTAAATAAATAAATGAAAAGGAATTCCTATTGTTTGATAATGGTACAAACTTATAATATACACGAAATTAAAGGACTAAAAATAAAATATTCTTACATTTGTTTACTGCAAAAAAATATACATGAGAATGAATTCATGTTCCATCGCAGAAGCGTATGACATTCACAGTTTGAAAGGAATAACAATAAAATGCCTCTTGACGCATTCACTTCGTAGAATTGAACACAGTAGTTATTCTCCTTTCAAATGGTTCATAGGAGATACAGTAAGATTGAAAGGAGTTGCTAAGACAAAGCCATTACCTTAACAAAAATGGTTCATTACAAAAAACTATTCCATTTCAACAAAAGGAAGGCCTACTTAACTCGCAGCTCGGTACCTTACATCTTCCCTCTGTCAGCGCTAATTTTCATAGATGCAATAATTGTTGCACCTCAGAGAGAAGCAGTAGTGTTTTGAAGCCGAAGACGTGTCTGCCAAAAGCCACATTTCTAGCGTACATCACAATCCCGCCCCACTCACATCTAGCTTCATTTGTCACTGTCTCCGGGCAGGATGATTTTGAACATTTTTTTAATATCCTCGAATGAATTTGGGAGTTTGGGTTATCATTATTACTGCTGTTATAAATATTTTATCTTTCAATCACTATATTAGATTAAGAATGTAGCCAGAAGAAAGGTGATCTCAATTGAGCGGAGAGAAGGAACCATTTAGTACAGACAGTGATGAGAGAGGAATTTATGTACAATGTGGGTTTTCACACAGGATACCCTGCACATGGAGAAACAGTCCCTTGAGTACGAAGAGGGAAAAAACAAAGAAGAGATAGTGTAGAAGGCATGGAAACTGAAAGAAGAAAGGTGTGCACTACCGATACAAGTCTCGAAGGCTCATCTCCATATAACTGAGGTAACACTACAGTATCCTCCCTGACTGCGAATTCCCAGTATCCACCTAACAAAGGATAAACAAAATTAACCTAAATCTTATGCATATGCTGCATATGCCTAAACTTATGCATATGCCTAATGAGAGATGAAATATAAAAATCAAACTCATAAATCTCAAAGCATTTGAACTTCCAAGGAATGATTCAAAATAAATTAACAACGTGCTGGAACAAGCAAATTTTCTGTTCCACTGCAGCAGCCAAAAAGAACCACGCTCGGCTACGTTAAGACACGAGCACAATCGTCTGTAACACGGAAACTAAAAACCCATTGAGGCTAAGCAGCTTCAGATATCCTGAGAAACTCAATTGAAAGCTATCTAGTCCTGAACCTGGCTCCTCGACTGAGACGCTTTGCGAGTCTCGATTCTGGATTGCAGTGATTGGCGAGTGCTTGTGATTCAATTCTCGGAACAAATCTGAAGGCATGAGTGCCGTTTCTTTTTTTCCTCTGAGCAATTTTGCCAAGAGCAATAATCTTTCTTTAAAAGTGACGTGAATTTCAATGGTAGCACGGTATAAAGTATTTGAAAATTAAGTTGTGGGAAAAAAGAGAATGTGATTTTAACACTTTGACTACGGCAACTAAATATATAAACTCAAATTTGAAGTCAATTGTAGTAAGCTATTTGGAGAATACCAAGCATGAACTGGATCGTGCTTTCTTTAAGCTTTGATGAAATATTTATAAAAATTAAGCTTGCGATTACTGGTCGGGCAGCAGCATTATGAAAATTATCTCCGTGTACAATCGATATACCACATCGCACGGGAAGTGTTTAAACCCGTAACTACAACCAGGGGAAAGCTAGTGACAACAAAAGATTCGAAGAACTGTGTACTACAGTAATGTAAAACGTAAATTACTCGACCTCAACAGAGTTAAAAAAATATTTCAACAAAAGGAAGGCCTACCTAACTCTCAGCTCAGCCAATCAATACACAACGGCACAGCTACACTATGTTTCAGGCAGAGTACAGGTCAGGCTGCGGTAGACAGACTACAGCCACTAAACCCAGCGACAAGATGCAGCCCAAGTGTAGTCAGTTGAGCAAGAGAGAAAAAGAGTGCCATAGCTACGCAAGGCCACAAAGAATAATATCGGTTCTTGCGAGGGTCGTCCTCGCATAAAGCATAGAAAGACTTACGGATGATTGCAAGCTAGGAGCTCAGAGGCGCATTCCAAGGCAATGTCCACTTTTAACGCTGAACAATTTTCACGCACGCACACGTACGGTATTTCACTAAATGGAAAATCGAAGACAAATAATGAACAGCCAAAGTCTCGATTTTTGAAGGCCTTACGATTTGTGAGAACCGATTCCTTTATGAAAATAGAAAAATCGCTCTTACCACGACGGCACATCGATTCACAAACATCCATTCAAAAGAATTGTACACAAATAATCAGATACCATCCACGTTATGCATTCGGAACAAGTTTAAAGTTTTCCGTACATAAAGATGAGTAATCATAGCATATTTTTTCTTTTTTTTTTGTTTCCAATTTAACAAAATTTCAAAAATATAAAGTTGTGTTCAATTTGAAAATTCAGAGAAGTTTACCCTAACCAAAATTGTCAGCCATTACATCGTTATTCATACGAGTTTTCCCCACGGCCTTCGCTGAAGTTTCAACTGTGGACGGAAGCATGTTAGGAAAATGAGGTGATATGATTCATCATATCTAGCGTCCAAGAATTTTTTTTTGTGCTATGGATTACTTTGAATGTTACGACAGGCCTTCGGATTCGCTTCGAATCTCCAAGAAGAACTGCGTCGATCATCATATTTGAAGAGATATTTCATCGCGAGTTACCTACAGATGAAAAGTACGCAGACTCTACCAAGAATCTTCTAGAAGCCCGACATCTGAACAAACCTCTACGATACAGCCATCGAACACGTTACCTCGTCGTATCCTTCAGCGAGTGCCCGAGGTTGCCATTTACTGCCATTCAATTTATCCTTAATCTATAATTCTTCTATTTATAGGAATATTTCTTGTATTTTAGTGAGTATTTCATCATGGGAATTCAAATACAGATTATTGATTCAATTAGGCATATTTCCATATACGTTAGGATGATTTTCATATTTCTATAGAACGACGTTTGAACGAGGAAAGTTCCAGCTCTTGTGGGTGGCTGCGCGTGGCGAGGGAAGCCAAGGGAACGCGGGGCAGTTAAGCCAGGCACACCATCAAAGCCAGAAGTGTGTTTCGGGCTTGTCCGCCTTCGCCCAAATGGGGCGCAAGCTAACTTACTCTTTGTCATTATAGAGTAAATACTGCCGAGTGCAAACCTAACGTAGTCTCAGCGAGAAGGCCATTCCATCTCCGTGTTTGAGTACTCAATAACCGACTTATTATCTACGGCGCTTCTATGTACCTACGTACCTGGCTGTCATCCCAAAATGGCACCTGTGGCATTCCCCATCTCGACATCCGAGGGACCTCACATCCCTCACTAAAAGATGAGTTTCTCATTTCATTAATTAGCTTCGCATTGTTAACCAAAACCGTGAATGTCCTCAGATCGTAGATCAATGTAGGTCTATTTCGATATAGCAAGCGATATCTTGTGTTAGTACCATTATGTAACAGGAATAGTTATTCATTAGGATTGTAATGCTCGTCTAATTGATTTTTTATAATTAAATCTCCATCTTGATAACCAGTGTATCAATACCTGTGTTCTGGAAAGTTGTGAAAAGACATAAAAGGCATGGAAAAGCGTTACCTAATAATATCATTATTAATCATTCATTTGATATTATAAATACTCAATTTCCCTTTTTCTAAGGGTGGTGGCAGCGTAGCTTTAGCTACCAATAAATCAAAATCATGGTGAGGACATAAGTCACGCCCTATTGATAAAAATATATTAAAGTGATATGTACCACATATCACGACGAAAGAAATAAATTGCAGCTCAAATAGAGCATCTTAACGGCAGATCAACATACGACCACAACGAAATGCTGGCAATGATGAAGGATCACGACAAAAATGATGTGACATCGGTGGGATCAACACACGATCGCGACAAGGAAAGAAGCAAAGAACCTAAATAGTGATGCGATAGATTGATTGCACGTAACGTAGAACATTCTTTCAAAATAAAAAGAAATGAAAAACGAAAGTTTTCCACACTTAATCCCTAACCCCGCATTAACCTTCAGTAACGTGTTGCTGATTCTGCGACTAGTAGCAAGAGTTACGCTATCACTGAGGAGAGCTAATTCTCAGGGATACACTGACGAAAACAGGCACGCACACATCAAGCGATGCTTAAGAATCCACCAAATCATTCGAGAAGCGCTAAGTCCCCAAAGTACGATGCACACTATACCGCTCTCAATTTGATGGCACCTACAAGTAGCATTACGTCAAAACCGTGAAACTGGAGAGCAAAAAGGAACTCCTTTGACCGGAACTAGAGCGCTCGCGCTACGTGCAACGTAATCTAATTAGGATCAAATTTCAAGCACACTTTGCTCGTCAACGACTGATCACTTGATACGAAGAAGCTAAGACTTTCCTCAACAGTTCAGATGAGGTATTGTGTTAGAGAGTATCTTGTGTTAACTATTGTACTCCTTTTGTTAGGAGTAGCACAAATAGCTTTTAAGAACTCATGATAATACTATGTCCATAGTTTAGTGCAGCAATTTTTTCATTGTTACAGAAGTTCCCAAATGATTTAGCTTACTTTCCAAGATTAAAAACCTTTAAACGTACGACTATACAGTCCTTACAGTACAACACAATGATTATTCCGTGTACACCACCTTCAACTTTTCAATCTTCACACCACTGGACACAGGATTCATATTTCCGTTCTGGTTTAGGGCTTCCATAGACAAGGAGACTTAGTAATGGTAGAATTTTTTTATGAAAACATAGTTCATGCTCGTGTACAGCAGTGCAGAGCACGTATGACGATTTGCACGACACAAGCAAGTAAAAGTAATAGCGCCAACGCATCTGTCGCTAACAGCGACCGCTGCTTTGAATGACAACAATAGGCGGAGGGGACAGCATAGCAGAAGTTGTGGATAAATACCGGAGCAAGAGTAATGAGCAGGTGTGCTGACACTTCAAGGAAGGCGGACAAAAACAACGAAATTACGGTGAACGGGATCGAGGACAAGGAAGACAACGACGGAACGAACACGAGCGAACAGTTTACGAGTGTACATAAGTCAGCACAGCGGGAGGCAGGCAGGCGGATCACTGCTCACGCCAATAAAGGCTACGTGACGTAAAACACAGCAAGAGCACCGTACAGAACAGTTGTTGTCTCTGTTGTTATATAGCTCGAACCTCAGGGATGCGTGCTAGGCTGAAGTTTCTTTACGCTATTGTGCACTAAACACTCGTGTTTTACCGAGACTAAAATGAAAAAGCTTTCAATTCTTGCTTTACGCTAATTAAATGCACCAAAGTACGAGATTAAATACAACCAAAGCTGCCTTTGACGCGAAAAACTTGAAGGTTTTTTCATTTGAAGTTCGTTAACTTAAACAATATGCACACATCGGTAACATATTTCTAACTATTTTTATTTGCTCTACATCACTGTGAAAAATACAGCTTAATTCCATTAGATAAGTTAATTCAAGCTTCCCTAACCATGACAGAAGTGTTTCAAAGAGAGGAAGGCACCGTTTAGTAGGGGTAGGGAGTCAACGGAATTGAGTGTCCATGAACAATGCGCGTTTCCACACAAGATTCCTGCGCATAGAAACGGCAAGCGATGAAGGAAGTTTGTGAAACAAGATAAAAGTTGAGGAAAGAAGTCAAAGTTGCTGAAAAACAGGACAGCAGTGAATCGAAAAGACATGGCGCGAACAAAAGAAAAAATTATTCATTAAAAAAAAAGGCCAACCTAACACTCGGCTCGGGATTTCGCATCTTCTCCCAGAGTGTGCTAGTTCACACACGACGCAATTATCACATACCCCCCCGAGGGAATAGGAGTTTGATAAGAAGAGTACCATACAGAACAACACTCAATGAAGAAGATGAAACCTACCTGTACGCAATAACAGGTGTGTGTCACTTGTGATTCACACATTTAAAAACCTTAATCGTGATTAGTATTCGCATCGTTCAGAACAACTGCTATCTCTTAATGGCGACGATATTTCGAACAAGACTATTACTACAATTATTGAATTACGGCTGATAACTACCGTAAATGCAATTCACGTTCGATCTCCATTCTCTTTTGAGTAAAACACAGGCATTGTTTGCTTAATACCTTGCACAGAGAACGTACGAGTCTCGCAATAATTCGCTAAGGAAGTATTGTGAATTACTTCTATGTTTTACGTGGCTGAAAGAGGTATTTTCTTTCAGCCAGTAAATACAAAGAAGAAAATGAGAAGGAAAAGACCTATCGTTGTCTTGCAAAAGTGCACCGAAACTGAACCATACTCAGTGGTGAGGAACGGTAAACGTTAAGTTTATCAATTTCTAAACAGGGCCAACGTTCAGAGTTTTATTCGCTTAATGTTACTGAATCAATACAAGAAAGCATGCAGCAAAGTATCTTCAAGAGGACTGTCACACATAGCTCCTGAAGCACTTGAGAACATAAAGGATAAACTGCGCACGATCTGCGTCGGCAGTAGAGACTCCTAACTTCGTTCAAACAAAGACGTTGGTTATCAGTTTTAATTCTGTAACTATTCGTTTTGCCACCTCCTTCTCTCGAAGATCGCAGTCTAGCAATTTCTTGTTCAAAACCTCACATTAGATTAGATATTAGTTCAAGCCTCCCTAACCGCAACAAAGGCATTGTATAGAGAGAAAGGAGGAAGACACCATTTAGTATAGAATTTAGGAAACGCGGAATCAATGCACAAGGTGCAAAGAAACAATAAATTGAGAAATAAGTTCATGAAACAAAATAAAAGTTGAAGAAGTAGTAAGTGCTGAAAAATAGGACCGCAATGAACAAAAAAAGATGGTCCGTACAAAAAAAAAACTTTTCTATTTCAACTATAGGAAGGCCAATCTAACCTTTAGCTCAGGACTTCACATATTACCTCTGGGAGCGCTAATTCCCATAGATGCAAAAGTTATATTCATCTGAGGGTATTCGAAATCGTTTAAAATCCTTTGTAACTCAGAAATATGATGTAAATTATTTAATTTTTTACATGCAAATTTGGAGAGAAAACAGTGTCTACTTCGCCTCATTACACAAATAGTCCTATTCACGAACGGAAGACGGAAAGCGGTTGAGCCATTTTTACAACGATAACTGGAACGGAACACTGCAGAAATATTGGTCAGAGCCACTCAGAAAAAGGAGCGACTCATTAGCCGTGCCTCAAAGATCGCAGCCCGTACACTGGAAACCTGAGGTCGTAAGTCGAACTGCATCCCCAAAAATTCCTGGAACTGATGCGCAGTAATTAAGTGGATGTTTTCCCCAAAAGAGACCAACTGGGCAAATAGAGTCGAGAATTATAGGGTTGCTCGAGTTCGCTCTGCTAGATCGAGTCATCCACCAAGTTAAACGAGGCTGATCCAGAGCTCAGTACCGCTTAAAAGACAAACAGAAAATCTAAGATGATAGCTGCTGTATCTTCAGTGAAGTAGATTAAACGAAAAGGGCAAAAAAATTATACAAGTGAATGAAAATAAATTCACACAGCAGCCCTCACCAAAAAACAGTATACAACACACGAATAATATCAATCAAAAACGGATTAGCCTTTAAACAAAAATGAACCTTGGCTCAACAACAGCAACCACCGACCATAATTTAATTTAAAAGCAATCTTACGCCAGCAAGCGGCGGCATAGAAAAGAGTTGAAACCAATTAACCTCAAAAAGAACTTCAAAAAGCTAGAAAATTAGGTCTTTCTCATTCGGCCTAGATGAAGAATCCTTTATGGCAAAAGCAACCAACTCACTCTAGCATTAATGGTCTGATTGGGAAAAGGGAATTTGCAAAGGCTCGTTCGTTGTTTTCCGGTGCTAGGCACGCAACTGATCAAACGGAAGCTCTACTAAAACAAAGGGTCCTAAATTAGGGCTCAGAAGAAGAATGAGTTTTAGCAGAAAAAAGACAGCAACTTGGAAGAAAGAGGAAGCCTGACCTACGTCTAAAGGTCTCGTGTAAGTCTAACGAATTACTATTACATACTGTAACCAAGCGCATTGAATAAAGATCTACAGAAATTTAAATACTCAACCTGGAAAAACTTTCATATATATTCAAAGTTTTGACTTGCATGTAAACACCGTAAATAAAAGTCATCTTGCCGAATTACTTGAAGAAATCGCGCTTTATAGTAGCTCATGCGACCTGCATCGGCGAACGAGATCGCACCGACGATAATGTACATCTTAACATACGAAAATCCCAATTCGCCAATGAACGAAGCAAATAAATGCCTCTGGAACCAAAGTG
Organism: Platorchestia sp. MABIK; assembly: GCA_014220935.1. Lineage (NCBI taxonomy): Eukaryota > Metazoa > Arthropoda > Malacostraca > Amphipoda > Talitridae > Platorchestia > Platorchestia sp. MABIK. The sequence continues at coordinate 75,455 of JACJUY010000266.1, forward strand.
CCAAATAATACAACTTCGAAATGAAGTAGCTTGCTGCTGAAAACGTCAAATTAGGCGGAAAGACAAACGTGGTCGTACAACCCAGAAGAGAAAGCGGGCCGGGCCGAGCAACAGAACAAAGATTGGAAGCCGCCACAGACAAAAGAGGCGCACATTTTCACGAGCTGCAAGCAGAAAAGGCCACAATTCTGCTTACGACAGCGAACAAGTTGCCAGCGGCTTTGAGAACATATGGTTTTCCAGGCAAAAAACACTGGAACGAGTAGTGATTAGAACAAGTCGTCTAGTATCACAATATTTTTCACCGTCGTGGCAGCTTGAAAAGATGTGGGCTTCGAAAATACAGACGTCACTCTAACAGAAGTCTCAAAATTCTATCTGTATGAGACAATAGAATAATGTGTTTTTAGGATTATTTTACGCGTTACTTCCATTTCGAACTCGGAGTCAACTTCTCCAGCTATCACTGCGCAAAAAATTAAAATTTATATAATTAACACTTCAGTTTTCAATTACAAAATTAGGCATTAGTATTACAGTTGACAAATTGGAATATGACGGCAATTATAAAAATAATTCATTTGAGCAGCACGTACTTTGTGCTAGCCCTCAAACTTGGAGCGATTTATGAACACCAGAACAAAATACGGCGACACTACAGTTGACCTATGTCATAAATGCTTTCTCGGTAATTTAAAGCAGCTAACAAATACTGGAAAATCATCAAGACGAGTGAGTACAATCAAGAGAAAGAATCAGACTCGTAATTTTGCCTAACTCAAAACGCTTTCTTTACGAAATGCTCTTTAATTCAGTTCTTTCACGAAGCCCATACCAAAATTCCAGAAAACTGCAGGGCTCTTGAGCAATAATTCCTTTTTTTATAGCTTTATGAATCACTTATAAGATCTTTTTACGAGTTGCAATAAAACAGCGCCTCCTGGCAGAACTTCAAACGAGAGTCGTAGCTCAGGCTTATAAACGCCCGTCCTCTGCGGGTGTTCCAAATGAACTAACAACCAAAACTCGAACTTCGAAGTTAACACAAATAGCATTTCAAATCTAACGAGAATAATAGATGAATGGCTTGTGGATGTTCTGTATAAATGTTGAAAACGACATCAGAATTTTAAAATGAACTTTGGTTTCTTCGCAGATAAAACAATTTACTTGCTTCGCAGATAAAACAATTTTGAGAGCGGACTTACAGAGATGAAATCTCACCGACACAATTAGCACACACCTAGCCTTGAGACAATACAAACCTTGAAAATAACTTCTAATTACGAGCCACCAACTAATGAATCTCATTTAACAAAAGTTCAGACGTTTCAAAGACAAAAAAAAAAAGAAGGCAGAGTGCTTACTCACAAAGCAAGGCATTCGAAAGTAAAGCTTATAACAAAATACATGGGATCCACGCCTGGAAGCACCCTCTAGGAGCCACCCATCACAGCAGGGCCAGATTATATCTTGGCAGAAGTTCGAGATGAATGGCCGACAGGGAGCCATAGAGAAGCCTTATTAAGACTGTACTGGCAGGGCTTCACAAAGCAGCCCAATTTTGCAAACGTACAGTATCAAGTGCCGTCATGAAAGATTTCACTGACTCGACAGAAAGTGTGAACAACGACTACTGTTATGAAGTGCCCCTGCCGCGCCAGACCACTGAGTCGACAGATTACGACGATATCTCAAAGGCTAACTTTAAATTGGAATATTATCTGCACACTGCGTGAACTGGCCCAACAGGGCCCACTAATTAAACGACTAAGTGTTCATAACAGCAGCGTTTCCTGCACTAACATGCTGGAGGGCGGACACAAAAATTATGGTACTGGTTTTGCTCTCCCATTCCAGTTTTTTCTCCGTCGTTCGAGCGTCGCATAAAATTTTAGCGAGAGCTTAATTGTTAACATTCGGTGGTATTCTCACAGCTTTTTAGTTTCTCTTTACTTTTGACTAATAACCTACGACGGCAATAACAAAGAGCCGCGCTCGTCATTGAAATACCAAGTCAGAGTACGCGACGTTAAAATTCCTTCATCACTGAAATACATTCGAGAAGGCTAAAGGCGATCACACTAAGCTTGTAAGCTTGAACAGCGAGAGAGCAAGCAATCCAACGAGAAACACCACTAACTTTTTCTGGAATGTTAGCTTTAGACGTAGCACACCTCAAATGCCCTGCTCTATGACGCCATTTGAGTACCACAAACTTTAATCGCGGCACTTTAGTCACTCAGTTCTGATACTTAAGTTCCGTCCGCTGTTTTACCAGTGAAAATTGTCCCATATAAGCAATATTCGTGGCCCACGTGAGGTAGCCGTTTAGTGCAAGACATGTGGAGCTCCCAAGCACACGTGGAGACTCGCATAAGGGAATCAATAGCAAGAAAACGATAGTTTTTTGGAGACGTACGGTGCGCTATTCACGGTTTGAGCTGTGAGAAAACTTTTTTGCTTCGCACAAGAGTTTAGTCTCCCGTGAAAGGCTCGCCTGACATTGAACGTCAGCTTAAGAGAAGATCCAACTCTTTAAACGCGGAAGTCCCGCACATAAGAAAACAGGTAGCCGGATAAACCACTGGCACACGTCAAAGGAAATGCTACACACGATACTCCTGAGAATTAATCTACGGAAATAACTCCAAACATTTAAGTATCTTTTCCAGTGTGAGCAGCGTTAAAATAACACCACAATGAAGAAGAAAGAAACGCTCAAATTTTCAAATGCACACAAATTAACGTTTTTGGGAAGTCAGGAAGGTTACAAAAATAGCTGTTTTATGATTGTGGTGCATGCAGAAAAACTAAATCAAGCCTTTAGAATTCGAGTAAAAGATGAAGTTCCTCCAGAGCAGGAGAATTTGGGAGATGAGGGAATGCAGGCTTGAAGTATTGAACTTCCCATCTCTAAAAATGCAAATGCTCTCGAGTAAAGCAAGCCCGACTGAATAATTTCAAGAGGAGCATCGATCATGCGAGTTTTACAAGGGGATGCTATCACGTAACTAAGTGAATCAGTCGAGAGTTCAAGTTGATAATTCAGTAGCACATTTAGAATTGCAGCACCTTGCTTTTTGAAAGCTTGGCCTCGTCCATGAATAGTCCTTGTACATCTTTGAAACTCGACAACAAAACAATCCAGTCGACGAGTCGCTCAATGGAGAGATCGTCCTGCTTCATATCGTTAACGCAAAACAAAACTGACGCTACAAAAGACACAAAGCGTCCTGTAAAAATGTACTCATGCCTGGCTACAGAATAAAGGCGTTCGTTACGTTTCCTCCGTCATCAAAGCGGTTACCAAAACAAATAAGCACACGATTGCAAATAAACGACATCACTCAATGTAGCCAATTCATTCAAATTTTATCAACAAAACTTGGAAGCAGTTGATCTCGTTAAAATCCTTTCGACACCAACAAAAGGCTAAAATAGATTCTAGAGTTTGCATAAAAATAGTTCATATGAGCCTGTGAACGCAATGAAGTTGGTTGACAGTGCTCAAGCGAGGCTGAATTGAACATCTTTTATTGTGCACGAAATTTTGTACTCAAATTACCTGATACCGGTGAGACGAAACATTCAAAAAGCTACCTATTGGAACAATTTATGGATCCAAAAAGGCTCATAATGGAAATAAAGTAACTAGTAACAACGAGGCCAATTTAAGATAAAAATTATACTGATAACTGAAACTCTTGCAACGCTACACAACCACACTTCGAACTTTACGCGTTCAGAGGAAACCACCACTCAACACAATTTCCGTATTTAAATTCCATAAAGAAGAGTCGTTCACTAGTTTAGGAAACAAATTTAGCCGCTTTAGTGCCACAAGATGTTGAAAATGTTTTAAACGTGTCACCTCGAGGAGACAAAAGAGAGGAGTGAGCACGAGCTCGTAGTCGAACGGTACACAAGCCACACTCATAAGGGTGAAAGGAACAGAAAAGCTGAAAATGAACAGTGCACTAAGGTAACTTAATGCAGAGATTGGATCCTCAACAAATCATTGCAATCAGCATTATTTGCTTCACGATGTATTCAACATTGAAATAGCCCAATTGATTGATTACATGATAAGTTAGTTTCAGCCTCACCACAAAAAAAATGCTTAAAGAGAGGAAGGATGAGGCCCCATTATAATGGAGTTAAAGGGAACACGCAATCTATGCACAAGGTGTTATCCCGCACCGGTTGCCGAGCGTATAGAAACATTAAGTTGAAAGAGAAGGTTATGAAACAAGGTGAAATTGATGAAGAAAGTCAGAGGTACATAAAAACAGGGCAGCAGCGAACCGAAAAAGTTGACGTTTGACAAAGCACAAAAAAATATTTCAACAAGAGGAAAACATACCTAACTCTAAGCTTTGGGACCTCGCATTTTTCCCTTGGGAGTGCTAATTCCCATAGATATTATTGTCTCTCCCTGAAGAGAGCAATAGCCCAAAAACTTTCAGAAGAACGACGTATTCTTCCCATCCTACGTATTCTTCCCATTGAACATACTAGATCTGTCGGTGATATTTCATACGCCAAGGCCCAACATACAGCAAAAATACCGACATGGAGTTTCACCTATTAGATGTGAACATGCTATAGGTTTAACACTGAAAAAAATAGCAGCGACTGCTTCATCATCCTTCTCCATGGTGCGAGCGGCAAAACATCCGACTTGGGACCAGCAAAACCCTCGTACGATCCCTGTTTGGTATCCGCGGAATTTCCACCAGACCGCAGCTTTCTGAAGGTAATAACACAAGGAGAAGACGGGTAGATAAGGTTAGAGGGAAACTCTTCTACTAACTGAGCCGGCCTTTCACTCACCCACGTCCTCATCTTAGCTTAAGAAGCCAAAGAACCCTTTCTACTCCCCAATTGTTATGATGAAGCAATCAATAACGATGTTTTCTTCAAAGATGATGTTTTTCCAATATATTTTACTCCCTTCTTACTGAAATGTTAAATTCGAAAGCAAAATTTTATTAGGTGCGCAAAGCTAATATTCATTAATGCACGAGTATCGTTCGATTTCTTACCACGCACCAATGAAATACTCCCATGCAAATAAGTCAACTAAATAATAAACACGTAAACACCGGCTACTGCGTAACATGTATACAATCGCTTGAATGTATTACGTTTGTCTTCAAGAGCCCGTAAACTTTGACTCCAAAGAACGAGGCGTCTCGACCCACGATTTGAAGCGCACGCTGCCACACTCCGCCTAGCTGAACAGCGTGCGTCATTACACGCAGGCACCAGAGAGACCAGCGCTGGCTCAAGAAATTTGCATCAAAATCCCCCAGAGGAAAGCGACGAGGCATTCAAATGTGCTACGAAACAAGCGAGGGCGAGATGGACGATTACTAGCTTCTATTGAAGAGCGAGTGTCGCTGGGCATTCACATGCAAACACCCTTAATTAACTTGTTGGCTCGTGAGCAGTAATGAAAGATACAAGAGCGCAGACTCGAAGGGAGGTCTTTACAGTGAGATATACACATGTTCATTTGGTTAGCGCGCGTGGTTGGAAGATTCAACAAGCTAGCACAAGATTCGGCCCACGCAACAAGATGTAGCTGATATGAAAACCTCAGCGATAATCACTGAACAAGGTGAATGCGATACGAGTAATCGAAAAAGCACACTGTTCGTGTGCTGAAAAGAACGTGCTTGCACTCATTGCGATTCAACGAAAGGAAAAGAAACGACGGAGTCATTAATGGACAGAAGAAAAGAGACGTAACACGGTTAACCAAATGCAGGAAGCTAACGCGCTACTCCGTGAAATTTATATAAGCAGAGGGAGAGAATAATTTGAGAAGGTAGATGCTCCCTTGGTGACAGTTAACATTCTTCAGGCATGTTAGAGACAACTCGACCGCAGCTTTGCTCGACCGCAGCCAGGTAAATATTTGAATAAGTGACACACAATGGAGTCCGCTCACTGCCTAACATTAGAAATGGTTTGGCCTCACAGGACAACTTAGGAATTTTTATGTTCACAGAAAAAATACATGTGACCACAAGTGTCATAGATGTTACATCTCACACTCTTCCGTGGAAAGATTAGATGTTAGTTTAAGCTTACCTTACCGCAACAAAGGCATTCCAAAAATATAAAGCAGGAAGGCACTATTTGTCACAGAGTTAAAAGAACGAGGAATCTATGTTCGAAGTGTATAGAAATGATACATTGAGAACGAAGTTTATGAAATAAAACTAAGTTGAAGAAGAAAGTAGTAGGTGCTGAAAACCAGGACAGTAAACCGAAAAAAGATGATCCGTAACAAAACAAAAATCTAATTCCCATGTAGACATTAGTGTTATCCCCTGAGGGAGTCAACGCAAAATATAAAATAGAAGTGAACAGAATCCGAGATATAAATACGGTTTTAATTTACAGTTTTGAAGATTTGTTTGAAAAGTTCACAGTGAATGTATCCATAATAAACCCATAAAACCGCCGAAAATTCCGAGTTAACTTTGAGTAACTAAGCTGTATCAGATATAAAATGTACGATTTCATGTTGCAAGCTTCAAAAAAAGATATGAATTCAGGAATTGCCATTTTCTACCACTAACAAAATTTGGAGTGATTATAAGCAGAAAACTGGCGTTTCTGATTAGATCACTATACTTTGCAGAAAATTGGCAACTTAGTTTAAGCCTCCCCCACCACAACAAAGGTGTTTCAAAAAGAGGAAAGAGGATGGCACCCATTATGCATAGAGTGAGGGGAACCGGGAATCTACACACAAGGTGTGTTTTCACATAAGACCCCCTGCATAGAAGCAGTAAGTAAGAAAAGAAGTTCATGAAACAAGATAAAAGTTGAAGAAGAAAGTCAAAGGTGCAAAAACAAAAGATAGCAATAAACTAAGAAAAGTTGATCCGCAACAAAACAAAAACCTTTTCTGTCTCAAAAAAATGGAGTCCGCATGCCTAACATTTCGCTCGAGACCTCCCATCTTCCCCCTGGAAGCGCAACTTCCCATAGATACACTAGTTGCATCCCGCTGAGGGGATGATCCGCAACAAAACAAAAAGCTTCTCTATCTCAAAAGAAGCGGATACACTATTTACATCACTCTGCGGGGACGAATGGCAAAGGTGCTGAGGACTTGCTATTCGTGTTTGCTCGTTGAGCACACTCAAGGCACTGGCGGTGCCACTAGATAATCACTGGGCAATTAATTTTCATTTGGGTAGGCGCGGCCGTTGTCATGGCCACGCAAACAAATCAATGTCAGGACTGCCAGCAAGGATCAGCTGGAAAGACTGCTAATTCTACTCGACTGTCAACCCTTGAACTCGTCATGCGAAACAGGCCAAATGTTCCGCTATTATTTTTGTTTCTAAACGCGAGTATTTGGACACCGCCTCACACACACATGGTTTGTTAGACCAGTGTATCAGTGAGAGCATGACGAATTGAGGTCGTAACTTCAAGTCTTGAATAATTGATCAACGCCTCGGAAAGAAGAATTAAACAAGCTTTTGATAGAGAATGTAATTTTCAATTGACCGACGATATGTGAGAACGTTTTTCAACCACTTGCTGATCTCACGTAATTCAAATAAGAAATTCCGCTGAGACGGCAGACAAAGCGCTGTAACGAAGGATCATTAGAGCGGAAGCAGGCAATGAAGCATTCAAATGAAATTATAACCTTCTCTCAGGCAGCCCAAATACGGTACACGGGAGGCCGAATTATGAGGAGGCTGAACAGCGCTAGGCAGGGGAAACTGAAAGCCCACGCATCGCGCGTGTCCTAAAGCCTCGAGAACCGCTTCGTCATAAACAAAATCAAATCCGAAAAAGTTAACAGTAGAAGTAGTGCTTGAAAGAAGTGACAAAATTTACAGTACAATTTTCATATTAAGAAATTAAAATGGGCGCAAGAAAAACAAAGAAGGACGCTAAATGAATGAATAGAATTAAAATGCAATCAATAACTCCAATTTCATTCATGCATCGGAAGAATAAATTCATAGGGTAATGTCTCGCCTGAACAAAAGGGCTAAGAACCTCTCAGCAAGTTATGAGTTAATTCAGAAAAGACGCAACTTTTCACAAATGGCGAGCAGTAACTCGCATTATTTTGCAAGACCTACAACACTCTAGGAGTCCAATAAATGGTTTATTGAATGAAATAAACAACGAATCTAGAGAACCGACGAGCGGGCTATGAAGAAAAACCCTTTGTGGTTTAATTTCAGTTTTCCTATTCGTTATATTATGGCAGATCATAGAGGTTTCAAGGCGGCATAATACTGTAGTCTCATCGAGCTGCACCATGCAGGGGTGTTGAATGCATCACAAAGAAGAGCAATGACAAACTGCTCGGCCTCACACGCGTGTCCTGACCATGTAATAACTAGCCTCAGGGGACTGGTGACGAGAAATGAATTAAACTCGTTTGTTCAGGCCGGCCGAAAGTCTGGTTACTTGGTTAAATATCCGCACTTAATGATAGATCAAAGATTAGATCTTGAATTAATTTTGCCTGTAGATGAGCCCCTACAAACCGATAAGTGTAATAACTTTTTCTGTGTACTTGTTCTCACATGTAAGTTGAAGTGTTCTCGGTCCTTCATGATACAGAAAATTATACATGCGCTTATAAACTCCATCGAAAGAGGAATAAAGCCATCCATATGTGCAACGAAAGTCATCATTAGATGAAATTTATACGGTAGTAAGGAACATCTCAACGAGACGAAAAGCGGTCGAATAAAGTAGAAAAGTAAACACTCGTCGCAGGAGGTCGGTCGCATGGAACACCGGCCTCCATCCCGGACAAAAATAAGGATTAGATTAGTCGTTAGCTTTAGCCTCCCTACTCGCAGCAACAAATGCGATCCAAAGAGAGGAAGGAGGAAGGCACCATTTAGTATGGAGTGTAGGAAACGCGGAATCTACGCAGAAAGGGCATAGAAACAGTAAGTTGGGAAAGAAGATTATGAAACAAGATCAAAGTAGGTGCTGAAAAACAGGACAGCAGTGAACCGAAAAAAGGGCGGTCCGTAACAAACCAAAATCCTATTCTACTGCAACGAAAAGAAAGCCTACCTAACCTTTAGCTCGGGCCCTCACATAGTCCCCCTGGGAGCGCCAATTACAAAAATAGGGAAAAAGAGACCAACGCATACTGTAATATAACCAATTCAACGGCAGCGTTTTATAAAACTATTCGATCGATTTAAAAAAAATAGCGTCGTCTTGCAACTAGTTTTGTTCATTAAGAAATGAATACCCAAAAAAATACGGAGCGTAATACCAAGTGCGCAAACGAAGACGGTCATTACCAACAAAAGAATTCCTCGAATAGAGCTCAGAAATCGCAACTGTACTAAATCTCCATGATACATTGAAGAACATTCCTCTCCCGGGAATCCCCTCAAAGCAACAGAAAATAGCTGAAGAGCAAAGAAGCGAATGGGGGCAACACCAAAAATAGCGCATTTCTCATGAATAAAATAATAGCTACAATAACAACAACCCGCGGCTTTGTTGTTTATTCGTGTTGGCGAAAACAATTTCAACACGTTCACTATGTTTCCGTAGTTGCTACGTAGTATATTCTTATCCTTCGTAACAAGAGGGAATATCTAATTGCACATAACATTTTAACTTGTGCGACATAGTCTAATTCAAATCAAGGTAGTGAAATACGTGATAGCCATTGTTACTGGTACATAAATGGGCAATTTGCCAAGCGGTACACATATGTACCAATACGTAGTGAACGAGTTAAACCGTCGCACTATTTTGTGAAATTAATTAGAATGTTAGAGCCTCCATTAACTACAACAAACGTATTCCCATGAGAGGAAAGAGAAAGGCACCATGAGGTATGGTACAAAGGGGACGGGAAATCTATGCAAAGGGTATGTCCCCACACCCTGTAATGTTAAAAAAAATTTTAGCAAAGAGACTGAAAGAAGATTATGAAACAAGATAAAAATTAAAGATTGTTACAAATACAGGAAAAGGACAGCATTTAACCAAAAAAAAGAGGGTCCGAAACAAACCAAAACATTCCAACAACGGGAAGGCATAACCTAACCCATGTACAGTTCAGAATCTTACCTAATAATACCCTTGGTGTGTTTATTTTACATACTTGTTCGGTGTCCGCTTCTTCTCTCTCTGTCATGCTCATAAGGATCGTCAATGACCGTATCTGTGATACGAGTTTAACCAACGCACAAGTACAAAACTATATTAATCGCAGGTCCTATTAGGCTGAATAAATATGTTCGCCATCCACATCTGGAAAACTTATCCAATTAAAATATTTAATCTCGTCATTTTTGGCGAGTCGTGGACACTAACATAATGTATTTACCATGTGAGCCCAGTACCATTTCGAAATATTTCAACGAAATTTCAAAAGCTCAGCCCGCTTATTATTTTAAAAATTTCAAATTTCATCACAATGGGAAACAAATTTTACTCTTATGTCGCTCGTAAGTTAGAACTTTGAAACGTTTCCTCTCTCCCTCCATCTGATAGCAAACAGAACAACGTCCAACGCGCAATAAAACTCGCAGGAAAGCGCTATTCTGTGTCTTGTCAACCCTTGCGACACGTACTGATGACAATGACGCATGAGCTGTGCGGAAGGCAGATGAGGGAGGGATATCCCTGCAAAATGAGGGCACCAAGCCTCCGGTATATGGTGAGAACAGACATTACGAGCATAAGCCCTTCCCATGTATTAGTCTTCTTTATCATTTCTACGCAACCACAGAAAGTAAAGAACGAGTTGAAAGATCGCGATTCTTCTAGTCTACTTCCCATAAAATGTATGGCCAGAATTCAGTCCCGTAACTTAAGTTCAAGAATCGGTTGCAATCACGCGAAAGGGAAGATCGATGACTTAGAGAACGAGTGCAATAAAGAGACAGAAATGAAAGGATTTAATGTCCTCCAACGTATCAGTCAGGATTTGTTTGAAGCGGCAGCGTTTGCAGCCGCGGAAAAAACAATAGACGACGCGACCGAAGCCTGGCTTCAGGATAAGTTAGAAGAAGCCTCGTACACAATGAATTTCCTAAAGCAATTTCAAGAAACCTTTTAGGCGCACAGAAGACGACAATTGAGAGCGACAGAAGAAGCCATAAAGCAGATTGTCGCTCTCGGAGTTCAGGGATCTGGCGGAGTTGAGGAAAGAGACAGGCTCAGCACAAAAGCCTTCCCTTGCCCAGAGGTGATACTTCAGTCAACGTATGCCGAAGACGGAAGCGCTTCTGGAAAACCACTTTGAACGTACAACGGCATCAACGGATCACTGTGACAAGCCCTCATAAGTATTCGATGAAGTGAAACAACCGTAAACCACTACAAATTATTTTCGATTACCATTTTCAACAGTTCTAAAGGGAATTTTTGCTGCAATTTTAGAATAAAAAGGCATGATAAAATTCACACCACCTTTATATGAAAAGGCTTTTTTTGGTGCTCTTCATCAATGTTTGCTAACACACGCACCTGTGTTCTACAGCGTAGATGATTTTTCGTGCCTCGCGATTCCTGCACAAAGGAAGGAATATACACGCAGTCCATTGGGGGCGCCGCTGGCCTACATCATGCTGAATGGCTCCAATGTATCATCGGAATAGAAGGCAGGCAGGCCATAACGACCAACTTATTAACAGTAACAAAAAATCAGAGGAAAAGGAGAGGCCACTAGGTAAAAGGTTCCTATCCTACTAATTGATAAGATACAAACATACCTTACATTTTGCTGCATGTTACACATGTGTTCTATTTAATCCGCTAACTGTAGCGGGTTAAACAAATTCAAGAATCAAATCCAAAAAGCCAATTCCAACGTGCAACTTTGCAATGAACAGAAAATTAATTTATGAATACCATCCTCTGGTTCTCGCTTGAGTGTAAATGAAAATGCAGTTTGTGACCGCAGGTTGGTCACCAAGCAGTCAACGTGGTGTTCCCTAAACTTTAAAGGTAAAATGAAACACTTTCACAAAAGGATAAAGAACAACATTCACTGATTATTTGGATCCAGCGAGAGGGCCTAGCAGTGTGATGAGCTCTTGCCGCATCTTACTTAGATCTGGGGACAAGTTCAGGTATCGATGCGACTTTTTAAGGCCATCTTTAAAATCATACACCAAATTTACTGCTACAATTCCAAAATGATCAGGTCAGCTTCTCCTAAGGACAAATCGATTGCAATAGATCATTGAGCCTATTGAAGATTTGAAGTTGATAAAATATCAACTTTAGGACAAAATCGAGATGTGTACACATAAATGTTAGCCCACAATCTTCAAGTGGAGTTGCGTGCACGGTTAAGAATAATTGAACGCAGATCTCAGTAGCTGCAATTACATTTGATTCTGCGGGAGTAGCTTGCAATAGCCACCTAATGATAAAAGCGACACTTGCACAGTCCTCGCCCTGTGAGCACATGAAAGAGAACACGCTTATTACAGCATTCATCATGCTTCAGCAACAGGACCATGCCAATTGACCAAGGAGCGCAGCTGCTGGGGGAAGATCGAATGGAAATAAGACGATCAGCACTGGATTAGAAGAAACATATTACCATTGTGGTGGGCTTTGAAGGCAACTAATAGCAAGAGTTGGGAAACAAACTTCAGGACGGCAAAAGTTATCCTATCCCTCAGCATACCAAAAACACAAGCAAGATTTACGGAGTGTCGTATTCTTTTCTTTGTCTATAAATAGTGATCGTGAAAGAGGAAGTTTGAACTCTCCATAAGCTCTTAGGTAAGGTTGAGCCAATATTTCTCAAACTCGTTAAAGTCCACAAAAACAAAGTCTTCGTTACTAAACACAACTGCACTGTTCTCACTTCCGGTTTCAACGTTAAATATGCTTTTCTCTTTTTGCAGAGCCACGTTTCGTGCGAAAGTGGCCAACTTAACAATGTCCTAAATATCGTGGCAAAAATTTAGAACTTTCCTCAGACTGGCAATTGTGATTGGTGATTGAGGCTTCGAGTCGTCTTTCTTTTCTTCCGCCTCAGCCTCGCAATCAACGCAACAGAAAATCACACAAAAAACTCGCTGATTTTATTGGAAAAATGTTTTTGAATACTTGAAAGAGCTTCGACTACAGAATTTTCGCTATTTTCAACATTAGCAAGAATAGTGTGGAGGTTGAGAATAATATAGAAACACGGGTGCAAGGTGAAAGAATGTCAGGTTTCCATTTTAAAAGACAAGAAAAAATCAGGCATTTTAGAATTTTCAATGCCAACCTTACTCTATGTATATACATGATTTTAATAGCCCAACGATAAAAATACAAACTTTTCCAAGACGAAGTAAGTCCGAGTACTGTAAAAAAGGCATGCACTTTCCCATAATGAAAATAACAAATACAACAAAGTTCACGGACAATATTGAATCGAACAGGCGAGAGAACAACTTGTATAAGAAATAGACAAAGCTTCGCTTTCAGTGAGTAACTTACCGACGCAACAGCGCACCACCATGGACAAGCGATGACGCCAGGGGAATGAGCAGCACCCGATGACGATATGTTCTCTGAACTGAGCAGCATCCGACGACGAAGTGTTTCAAAGGCACTCAACGTCGCATCCTTCCTGATAGTGAACATTGGACCACAAACCCGGGGTAATTTCCACCCAATTTTGAGCTAACGCTGTGCGTTCAAAGCACCAAGCTCGAATCGAGTTTGTGTTCCGGGATTCAGCCGAAATAAAGATTTCCTTGAACAGATGCATCAAATGAAGTTTCAGATATATCATAGAAGGCACAGTTGAACAGTCAGTTCATTCCAGTAGAGGACAATGAAACGGCCTACTTTATGTCACACACAACGGAAACTTGACGCGGTGTTGCAGAACTTCCATTTTAGTTAGTCGGCACTGTACAATTTGAAGGAGGAACTTCGAGTAGGAACATGCATGCAAAGGAAGTAGCTACATACTGTTCATGCGCAACTATAATAAGAAGGCACTGGGCGAACTTGACGCAACTAGGACCAGTAAGTACAGCAGTCAGGGTGAGGGCAGGTGGAAGAGGTCCGGCTGATGTTCTTCGAGACTGTGGTAGCGCTTGGTGCGCGACGTGAGGTTGTGGCTTACTGAGGTGGTCAGGAGCAGGAGATGAGCGTGCGGAGTGCAACGCGCAGCCCACCGCGCTCCAGCTAGCGTCACTTTGGTGCCTCTGAGGTCGAGGTGGCGCAGGGATCCAGCCAGGTCGGTGCACTGACTGGCAGGGATGGAAGGAATGGGGGGGAGGGCTGAGTACTCGCCCTGGTGCTGGCTGCTCACAAGAACAGGCTTGAGTTCCTTCCAGCGCCGGTAGAGGAACCGCCAGGCGCACCGAGACGAGGCTTCAGGTTTGAGCACCAGCCACCTCACGCCGGTGTCGCTGACGGCCCGCGCGCCCTTCACGCACAGCACTTTCAGGAACGGGCAACTGCGACCAACCATGCGCAGCATCGCGTCGTCAGCCGTGTGCCGCAGCTGCAGATGGGTGAGGTTGGGCAGGCCACACAACAGGGCCACGAGAGCCGGCAGGGCGTGAGGCAGCGGCGTGTAGCTCAGAGTCTGTACTTGTGGCACACACGCAATCAGCAGCAGCAGGGGATCTGGCTCGACTTCTACCCAATGAAGGTCCATCGGTAACCATGGTGGTCTGATTTGTTGCACCCGCCAGATGACAGAGTCAACTTTAACGCCTAACTTGCACAGCCAAGTCCCAACACGCTTGTAGGTTTCGTGTGTGGTGTCAGGCTTCAAAATTTGAACAACAAGCCGCGAGACCCTCTCTAGAGACAAGACACAGAGAGGCGAAACAGAGCCGTGTTTGTGGTGGTGTGATGAAGACGAAGATGAAGCTCGATTGATACTGAAGTCCGGCTCTGTTAGCGGTTTGTTATCGATGATATACTGGTCAGAAGATGAGCGAGATCTATCGTTATGGAAGGACTTGAGAACACAAGACGATGTGTCATGTCGTCGAAAACTTCTAGGCTCAGAGCGAGTATTGACAAGCGTTCTGTCTTTCTCGTCAGAAGGAGGAGAATGACTGGAGCATAGGGGGGTGATCTCAGTGGGCCTCTTGTGTACGATGCTGCTGTGTGCGAGGCAGGGAGGGAGATTTTCCAGCATGCCACGACAGCTCGGCACACAGCACACCGTGTGCAGCTCTGTCAGTGGGAACACAGCACCACACTGACGCTCCTCCGATGCGTGGTCTTCCTTATCCGGGTCCATGCTGATCTCCGCTTCTTGCATGCACTCAACTGAGGTGTTCAGTTTAGTTCAACCGTCGTGAGTTCCTACATCACGATGGATATAATATTATAGCGCTTGACATACTTTGTTAATACATCAATTTCTTCTTACCGAAGCATTAATATTAATGATGAATCTACAAGAAAAATAAAAGGTTAAAAACATCCACTTCAACTTTCATGCACGAATGATTCGTACTGTGGTATACCAAATTAAAAAATTGTTCGGTTGAAGTGATTAAACACTTATTTCATATTTTTGCCTTCGAAAACCAAGTTCTTTCCCTGTAATATATATAACTTTTTCATTCAGCATCAATTTGATGAGCAAAGTAAAATAACAAGCTCTTAGAACAAGTACTTTCCATACAAACAGGAGCAGCAAATATCAGAGGGATAGAGTCGCTTGGTTTTTTGTCTAGCGAAGCGGAAGAAATAAACACATCCCCGGAAGTGTACACGTGTCTGCTGTTCATAATCTACCGACGAAATGGGGCCCGGGTTTGCAGGGCAAGGCGACAATATTTGCGGACCGGACAAAACGTTTGCGGTCAAACGTAAATGAAATGAACCAAGCGCGTCGACACAGAGACGCGACAAGGGCGAACTGACAAGAAGTGACACAGCGATAAAGCACCAGGCAATAAATTAAAAGGCAGGACCTGAAGTGAAATAAACAATTGAACGCAATAAGAAGAATAGGAAAACAATACGTTCCAAATTGAAATAACACAAAATAATAGCAGTCGAATAAATAGAGACACAAGCAATACAAAGATAAAAAATCTCAAATCGCGAGTAGAAAGAAAGGAACAGAGTACGTAAACTAGAAAACTATAAAAACGAGGATATCGTAAGAAAATGATAACTGCCTCGGAGCAGACAAGATGTACTAGTGAGACAAGTAAGCAGTCGCATCGTTAGTCGCCAAAGAGAGGCGTTTGTTGAGCACACAGACGGGGCTCTAGGCCTCGTGTTTTTGAGATGAGTGGCGAGAGCGACGAACGACTCCATTTCGACACAGAGTCAATAATAATGAACTTATAAAAATCTTGGGCGAGAGGTAAGCAACGTAGATTGAGATACGAATTTTCAAGCGTGAATTATCTTTTTGCGAAATACAAAATTTATCATCATTTTCGAACAGACACTAAATAAGGTGACACACGCTAACACTCAAATTAATGGAAGTTCACCTGCATGCAGAAGAGATATGAAATGCCTTCCCGCTTTCAGAACACGCGCCAACACAGACACTTCTGAGGGAAGGAAGACCCGTCACCAAAAAAACGTTCACGGCTCATCTGCCGCAACCAAGGCCGACGTGGATCCGAACTCGCAATTACCGCTAGCCTCTCTCCAGCTATGTCAGCAGGAAACAGTCAATAACACAGACGCAATGATAAATAAAAGCGGTGGATAGAACAGCCGCCTTTATTGTGTCGGTAAAAAGTTAACAAGTATCACGACCGTAGCACAAGCCGCAGCTGTGGTAAGAAGTAGCCAAGATCGCTGTTCTAAAACACCTGGCACTCCATTTCAGTTGATACATCACCATACAAAACTCGTATGCATTCACGCAGCAGAGCGCAGTTACGCATAGAAGGCGATCTAAAATAGAACATGAAGTAGCAAATGACATGCTCACAGAATGACTTGACAACTCGAACCTCTTAGCATGAAAGTAACTGCAATTGGGCATAAATAACCCGGTGGTGTTTGAGTCTGTTTTGCTTACTTACACTGATATTACTGCTAAAACGAGTAACATTGTGCCTAATTTGCACGATACTGTACATATGATAAAAAATAATAATGATTTAATTTTTACCACCATGAGGTTAGAGTTATACTTCCAAACGCACACATGAAATTTCACATTTATGTCATTTTGTAGTGTAACCACTATAGTTGAAAGCCACCTCACATGATTTCTCATCACATTTATCTGAATAGATGCTAAATTTCCACACAAAAAGCCATTTTCCTGCTATAAGATGAAACGATAAATTCCTTAATAATGACAGTTGAGGCAACCCGCTCAATGAGTAGAACAAGGAAAAAACGCAGCAAGCAAACGTACGCCCAAGCGGTGCAGGGCGTGCAAGTGAGTTGTGTGCTGAGGCAGATCAAACAATGGCAAAAAACAGCATTCGCTGGTGGTATCTCGTCAGCAGCTCACGGCTCGTTGTTAAGCACGGATGACTTCGGAGGCGATACGGCTGGCGCCCACAGCACAATCGCTCCCCTACTGCGCCTTCTGCAGTCGGCAACCGCACCTATGGGACAATTGCCTCGCTCTCCAGGATAACTCTAACGTTAAAACTTAAAATTGTGCATAGTATTTAATAAAAAGCCTCCATTCCAATTCCAAAAAGTGGATTAGATGTTAGTTTAAGCTTCCTTAACCGTAACAAACGCGTTCCAAAGAGAGGAAGGAGGTGGAGTTAAGGGAAAGCGGAACTGTTCACAAGGACATAGAAAGAGTACGTTGTGAAAAAAGTTTGTGAAACAAGATAAAAGTTGAAGAAGAAAGTAAGTAGTATGTGCTGAAAAACATAACAGCAGTGAACCGGAGAAAAAAGGGTCCGTAACGAAAAAAAAAAATTATTTTTCAACAAAAGGAAGGAAAGGAATTCTCATACATTCAATAGTTGTATCCCTGTGAAGAGATTCAATTCCAAAAGCTAGGACTAAACTCCAAGTGCTCTTTAATGATAAGCCAGCTTAAATATCTTCATTGAATGAAAATGAAAACAGAATTGTTACATTCAAACTCTGAAATTCTAAATTGCTACGACAGATTAAATTAGGTTTGGTCGGCAATGTACAAACTAAACAACCTATATTGGGCAATGTACTATTAAACGGTGGGCAGTTGTACAGGAGCAATGGTGCTAGAACCAATTAGGCGATTTGTTCTGACAAGCTATTTGAAAAATCCACTTGTAAACATAAGAGTGATCGAACTGATGTAAAAAGGACAGAAACACCACGTGTAATGTACCAGTCTGAGATAGTGACCATTCGGGGCACACTGTACATTACCTCAATAATCACCGACCTCAGGGCTCTACAAACAGCTCGGCAGAGCACGATCTCTACGCATGCATGTGCGAAGTAGGAACTACAAGTCATCATAGGCAGCGGACAGCCTGGAACGATCACCAGTGCAGCTGCGCCACGTAGAAACCGCAACTTGAACTCCAATTCAGCTTGTTTTTTACTGATGACTCTACGCAAGTGTGCACAGGGACCGTCGTCGCTGGTGCAGGGCGTGCACAGTTTGGTCACTCGTATCTAGCTCTTCCAAGCAGCGAACACAGCGCACATCTGGCATGAGAGAGAAGGAAATTACGCCACGTAGACTTCCACTCGTCTTCATAGTGCACTCAAACACGAGGAGCGAGACTCGAAAATTTGTGAACATTGTTTTATTAACCATAAAAACGAAAGCATGCGTGATATGCTAGTCGATAAGCCTCGACGTGTGCAGGAAATTGACGTTTAGTGTCCCTAAAAGCGACATAAAATAAAATTACGTAGTGAATATTTATGGGTGCGGAAATTTCATTTCACAGTTAGGCCTGAATTTGAAATTTACAAAGCCTCAAAAGTGCAACCAATTATGAGAAAGTAAATTTGAATTTAAACAACACATGATCGACTGGCTCGTCATGATGCCAGTGATGTATGCTGGGCGATTGAAATATTTCGCTATCACGCAGCTGCGCAGATCATGACAGGCTAAATTAATCGTTTCTAAGAAGCACTTTGTAGAGGAACTATGATTCGTATGATTTCCGGTGCAGCAGAGGGAAAATATAAAAAAAATACGTTGATCTCTGAGCACGATGAATTCATTCCGTTCACTCGAAACAAAAGGCTCTTCATCAAAGCAGAGAGCATAAAGTTCTCCGACTGTATCGTGAACTGATGGTCGTCATGAAGAATATATTGTAACATGTTCATGAGAAGACACCCAACAGTAAACAGTGCGTTTATTTTTTTTTCAATGGCAGGTCTATAAATGTCAACGAGGTAAAAGCATCGCGTTCCCTGAAAATTCAGCAGCCTCGCTAGCATAGAGTAGCCCAAGTGCAGGGCTATTTTCGTCTCCAAAAAGTGTCGCCGCCAAAACATTATCGGAGTCTGATCGGAGAAATAACTTGTAAAAAAAGCTTCGGAACACGGCACTTCCATTTGGCTATCTTTCACGCGATGCGCTACATGCGTCGGTCGGGTCGAGGTTCGAGGTCCTGAAAAGCGCGTCGATTCACTCCCTGCTGCTGGTCAAGTGCAAACAAACGTTTTTTTTATGGTTAGGTATAAATATGATTTCTTGATGTTGACATAAGGTCACGATACCGAAGAGAGCATGTTTTCGATACTCTTCGCAATGATTCAAATGTCCAATTAACCTCATCATGCCATGATCACTTCTGAAATAAATTTCAAATTGACATAAGGGGAAAATGAAATTTTTTGTCAAGCGCGCCAAGCAAAATCAAAATACTTCCATAAAGAACCGCGCAATACGCATGACATAACCCATTGCAATAAAACCACGTTAAAATGTGTTTAAACATCTCCGTAACCATTAAGTCATAATTAGAGAATTCGTCTTCTCCCCCACCCCGACTAACACAAGCAAGTACGCACTTCCAGAATCGCGCAAATGCTAGCAGCTGCAGAGAAAGTGCCAACCACTAGAGCAGGTGCAGTGCGGTGACCCAAACACGTGTTAGGGTTAGCGATACTACAGTGCGTCATCTAGTGGAGCAGCAAACATAGCTTTCACCGTGCCTGAATGCAATATCATGATTAATATCCGCGTAGATAATGGGGTTATGGCTTTCTCATCAAATAGAGCACTCAATAGTTTATTTCAATAAGGCTGCGATGAATGTGAACTGGAGTAAAATCATTATATCTTAGATGAATATTTCCACGGGCTATCACCTAATAAGCCTGAAGCACTATATAATAATGATGGGGAAAACAGGCTTGGTAACAGAGAAGGAAAAAATTACCACAGCCTGAGTTCAGTCCAACAAGCAATGAAAATTGGGATCATGCACGGAATTTTATTAAACACAAATTCAAAACAAGAAAATCACAAAGACAAAAGGCGTAATACATCGGCTTCCGTTCGTAAGTCGTCTAACATAATATTTAAGTCTGTGCCCCATTGAACTGTAAGAACACCCCAGCCAACTGCTACTGTCAACTGATCGGCGGATCTCTCCGGAGACAAACTCAAGAAACACCGAGTCCCATGGCTGCGCAACGACGAGTCTCACATTTCAAGTAAATCATATTTCACGCTGGCTATTCAAGCAAAATGGTAACTTTTTGGTTATGTTTGGACCAATTGAGACCGGTTGAAGTTGATGTGTTGCACGTCTGATTAATAGACTTCAGCCTAAAAGATATAGAATACCTACCACTGTACACGAAAGCTCAGTGTATCGGTTAACCAATGATAAGCTGCTCAATCAAAAATATAGGTCATAAAATAAGCTTAACACTCTGTACCGTAAACATTTATTACAATGGAAACTTGAGCGTTGAATAAGGTTAAATAAAATAAGTGAAATTTCTTTTTTTTATCATTGTTATAACTTACAAGAACTGGACCTACGTCGCTTATTACTCCTAGACTATATATCATTTCACTATTAACTCGTACAAGATAGATTTAAGAAGTTCCATTAAAGCTATCACCAGAGAGAAACTCACTAAGATTTGGCTCAAGTAAGACAACTTGGGCCGAAAATTAAGTTATTTTGGTCAGCCCGAAGCAGGAAGAAACAAAGACACTGATGCACGACGTCGGATACAGGGAGCGCTAACTCCTCAACGATAAGCAGATGAAGAAATTTCGCTCCAGTCAAGAAGACACAATTTAATCAAGTCATACATCGGTTGTTAATTGTTTTTTATTGAATACATGGGTGCAATAACGGTAACTCCCGGTCGAGTCGGTACCCATTCATCTCAACTGGATTTGGCGGGAAACTTAAGTTAAGGTCTTCATTTTCCTATAGAGAAGAAAACACTGGACTCGCACAGCAGCATCTCCAACCTGACATTTTGCATGAGAGGAGAGCGCACCTACAACGGTGAAGATAAAAATGAATCATAAGGTCTCACAATTAAATGCACAGCTCATTCCAGTAACATAGCTTAGATTGGACACTTACATTTAAGCCTCCCTAACCACAACACTTGATGATCCAAAAAGAGAAAGGAAAAAAGGTAGCATTTAATATGGAATCGAGAGAACGGGGAACCTATGCACAAGGAGTGCTCGCACACAAGATCCTTGCATATAAAACAACAAATTGGGAAGCAAGTACATGAAATATGATAAAATATGAAGAAGAGAGGAATAGGTCCTGAAAACAGGAGAGAAGTTAAAAGAAAAAAGATAGTCCGGAACAAAACAAACAGCCTATTCCACATCAACATAAGAAAGACCTCACTTTACTTTCAATTTGGGGCTAGTCGCTCAAAAACTGTTAATTTTCAGATAGATGCTTCAAGTTTTACAAAAAGGGCTGATTTTCAAAGGTACACTGACGAGAACAGACCGTACGAGTTTGTATAGCTCTAGGAGAGAGAATCAGGAACCCTACAAATTCAACAAAAATTGCACAGTCCTTGAAGTAAGCTAGAGTGCAGTCCTCTCAAACGTACAGCGAAGCAAGACATTAATAATAACGGTCACGGTACAAAGCAATTAGATCTTAAATTAGCAGCACGACTAGGACTTTCAAAATGGTCTTCATTCTGGTCAACATAATCATATTTGGCCAAAAAGGTCAATCTAGCAGCCCTGACCTTGGCGTGCGATCAGAAAAGATAGAGAAGCCCGATGGCTTTTAAATTACAACAAAAAACGTACTGAAATACCCACATATACTTCAAAGCCACAATCGCGTGAAAATAATGAAGAGTTGAAGCGCTACTTGACGTTACAAGCCACCAGCACGGAAGAAAAGACTGCAGCACGCTTGTCTTAATTACGCTCCGATATTACGTCCCAGCGCGACTGCACAAGACGGCAGGCAACTTGACAAAATGAAATTTGGCCCTGAGCTCCTCAAAAAACACCGCGAAAATTTTAGGTGCTCCAATTCGTTCCGGGAAGAGAAGAGAGGAAGCCAGACCACCTTAATGAAAAAAGACAGCGGAGTTAATAGAGGACCAAAAAACATCAGCAAGAGGATCCCTAAAAACATGGTTTTGTCCAGACTCTGAAGCTGACGATCTTCTCAACTCTCACTAGTATTCGGAGCAGCGACTTCAAATTTTATCATCGATTCATGAATTAAACTAATATAATTCCATTGAATACATTTTTGCTGAATAAATAAATTTAAAAAAATAACCGTTTTTACAACCATTTAATTTTAACATCACTGACCACAGAAAATACATTCCAGAGAGGAAAGAGGAAGGCACCGTTTGGGAAGGAGAAAGGTGGGAAAGAGTGTACATATAAGGAGCGCACCTCTCAGGACACCCATAGCACGTACAAAGAGAATTAAAAGAAATCTATAAAATCAGATAAAAGATGTAGAAGCCAGTGATAGGTGCTTAAATGTAGGAGAGCCGTGAACCGAAAAAAATGGTAGGTAACGAAATATAACAAACCAATTCCATCTAAACAGAAGGAAAGCCTGTCTAACATTCAACTCGGAACCAGATGAAATGAAGAAAAACTTTTTAAGACATGACGAAATTGTAGACGCCATTAATTTAAAATGAACGAGTCAAAAGAAACTTTATCAAAATAATGAATAAAAATAATTGAAAATTGATATTTTGAAGCCGGACTCGGGACTAAGGCATTTTAGGGATTTGAAGAAACATACCATAAATGTTTTTCGGTACTCTCAAACATCACTCCATTGGCAATGATCGCTTTCAATCACCCATGCTTCAACTGGATGTCAAAGACCATTCACAATAGAAATTGTGATAACGCAGTTCCTACTACAACAAAAAAGTCAAAGATATTCCAGAAGAGAACAAAAGTAGCAGAAAGCATAGAGGTGATCATGATTAAGCCTTGCTCTCCCATGATTTCAATTAAATAATTGAATGTAATCGAATAATTCAGTGTCGAGATGAAAAAATGAACAACCTCATAAAACCTTGAAAGGTTTTAATTCACTTCCACGATTGACAAAAAACAAGACGTACGACAACCATTTGGCGCCACGGAGTCACTTCTTGGGAGAAGACGCTTTAAGTTCTGCATAAAGCAGGTAGCCTAGATACGTCTCTGGTTTCGACTGCAGAAATTAGATGTCAACTTAATGAAGCAGCGAGTCACATCAACGCGACGGCCTCGAGCACACGAGGCAATTGAAGCCGCTTCATGGCGACAGCTCAGAAAGCCTCATTAGCGTCAGCTTGCCACTGCATGCATGAATTGTTGGTCGTCGCTTAGTAAACATGCATATTTACACGAGCAAATAAAATAACATCAAAGACCGTATTGGCACACTGTGCATAATGAACTGCATGCATTTATAATGCCCCTAGGCTGCCTCGCTACTTTGCTCTGGCGATGAATTGGACTGAATGAACTTCGCAGTAAATCTAGATTGTAAGTTACTTCAAGTCCCTTTAACTGCAACAAAGACGTTCCAAAGAGAGGAAGGATGATGACACCAGTTAGTTAGTTTAGTGCTAAGGGAACGCGGAATCTATGCCCAATGTGTTCCCACTCAAGATTCCTTGTGCATAGTAGTGAGTTAGGAAGGAAGGAAGGCTATGAAAGAAGATGAAAGTCGAAGAAAAAAAATCAGATTTACAGGATAACGGTGAACCAAAATAAGATCGTCCATAACAAATAACACTTTATTTTAACAAAAAGAAGGCCTACCTAACTCTCACCTCAGGAACTCACATTTTTCCCCCCTGGGAGTACAAATGCATAAATTTTCTAGTAAAAAAAAGAAGTGACTAACATTTCACAGCGACATCACGTTGCCCTCAGTGTGACAAGTTCCCCATTTTTCCTCCCAGTGAATAGAAGTGACGAAGACGGAAAAAAAATTAACATAAATCGAAGTCCCGAACGTAATACATTTCGTCTCCAATTCTGAAGTCATCGGAAAGGAATTTTTGGTAAAGTTCACTATGAACTGAATAGAAACTTCGACCAACAAGTGCTGTCAATCCACGGATCACTGTAGAAAATCAAAAATAAGGAGCACAAGAGTTCTCTATATACGCTAACGAGAAAGACCAGTCCCTTTACAGCTTGATTTTGAAGTAACAAGCCACAAGGCTCTTCCTGTTATTGCGATCCTAGGGAGTTTTTGACAACGCTTAACACTGTAAAAACAGGAAATCTCGACTGGAAAACGTAAGTAAATAACGAGTGTTGGCAGGAAGCAGTTCGCTTTAATATTTCCGAAACATGCATCACACGAGTACTCTCAGGTCCACAAACGAGGTCACGTCATCCCATCACGCAACTCGACAGCACTCACTCCATTCACATGTGTGAACCACTTGGTGTTGAAGGAACCTTTCTAAGCGGAGACCTCGTGTATTCGTTTTTAATAAGTACGTATTAGATCGCCAAGAAAACTAAAAGGATATGCTCGTACAGCAGGCATCTAGCTTACGAAGCACACTCGGTTGAATGATCACATTGAGGTAAAAAAGGAGTTTTCTGCCTTGGAATGCAAAGAAATGCATTTTAAAAATGCCTCATGCGTTCAGAAGCCTTTCTTCAGCTTGAACTGAATCAATGCAACGTCAGGCTAATGAAACTGAACAGAAAGCACTGCAGTCAAACACAGAAACTTGAGAAGCAGTAAAAGAAATCGGATGCCGTATCAGGTAGACACGACCGGCCAATGAAGCAAGTCAACCAAGCTGAGTAAAAATAAAGTCGTCACCGAGCAACAGCACATAAACACGAACTTGGCAGCATCAATACAAACTTTGTGCTACCGCTAGACTTGAACGTTTCCAAGTCAGTAGCAAAATTTCCAAATTGATGTCATCAGAGGGAAATGCCACTCGATTGGTGGTCGTAACAGATTCCGTCATGGTGTCAAATAGACGAGTTTACGAAAATTAGATTAAAGGTTAGTTTAAGCCTTCATAACCGCTACAAAAAAAAGACCGTATCGAAGAGAGGTAGGATGAAAACATCATTTAGTATGGATATTAGGGAATTGGGAATCTATGCAGAAGGGGCATAGAAACTGTAAGTTGAGAAAGAAGTTCATGAAACGAGATAAAAGTTGACGAAGAAAGTAGTAAGTGCTGAAAAACAGGACAGCAGTGAACCGAAAAAGATGATTCTTAACACGACAAAAAACATTTTTTTCAACAAAACGAAAACCTACCTAACTCTCAGCTCGGGCCCTCACACATTTTTTTCCAGGGAGCGCTAATTCCCATAAATACAATAGTTGTATCCCCCTGAGAGGGGACGAGCTTATGATTCTTTTGTTTTTTCTTTTTCGAACAAAGAATACACTTTAAGATAACCAACCAAGCAGATGCAGGCAGTAAACCAGACAATTACAAAAAATAGCGGATAAGTCTGCCAATACCTAGAACATGCCCATACGTCTAATCTGAATCGGATTTACATCACATTTCTCAAATATCTCGCAGCTGTTTCCTTTGAGCACCTCATGATGGAAAATCCGAAAAATTTTACGTTAAATTGTTAGTTTAAGGCTTCCCTAACCACAACAAATCTGCTCCCAAAAGAGGATGGATAGCAACATTTACTGTAGAATAAAAGGAACTGGGAATCGATACACAAAGTGCGTCCCTACACTTAGAGCACAGAAACTGCACGATTGGAATTATGTTACGTAACAAAATAAAAGTTGAAGAAGAAATTCAGAGGGGCTGAAAAACGGAACATCTTCTATTTCAATAAAAAGGCTTACCTAATCTTCAATTTGGGACCTCGCCTCTTCCCCCTGGATGAGAATGTTCGATAATTTGAAACCAATCCTCCGAAGAGAAATGATAGATGAATAAATGTTACTACTCTTATCACAAAGTAAACATGGCTATTTGCAACACGCATGTCCAAAATCACCTGACCCAGCATCCATCACACGACCGTGCGAATATTACTCGTACGACCACCACTGCAACAGCAGAGGTCGCGGAATTAGCAGACGTGAATGGAGGAGGCAATATCGCGTTGTCCAGGTGTGCACAAGAACAAAGTAGGAGCTGAGTTATTGGCCAGGGAGCGCAATTTGCATCGCCCAAAGCTCACCCGCTGTGCCCTGCAGGCGCCACGGAGTTCAGCGAGCAGCCAATTCTGCAGCAGAGCGACATGTCCTCGCTCAGGTGATCTCTGAAATTGTCACTCTCGTCTCTAAAACACGCACGAATAAAGAAACGTCGTCCAGAATGAAGTTAGGCGGAGGAGATTGAAATCTGAATCACTTTATTCGGCGATCTCAAAAATTTCTGGAACACGTATCTAAAAGGAATTGTATTATAGCTTCATGGTTTCACACAGAAGTGTAGACAGCTCCCTGAGGTGACATATCCTTTACTTATCATCGACAATGTTGTTAAGTGAATTTGCCTCGATATTTTCCCAAGGATCTTAGCCTGAATCGTTTCATTACATACACGCTTATTAGGAACTGCACTCATTCAAAACGAGACGAAGGGCTTTTACACGGTTCATTTTTCATGGAAGGCACGCACAAAAAAAAGAATCCCCCAGCTCTGTCGCTCTTCTCACGTTCATTATCCGTTACGACCTGTAGGGATTACACGGTATTAGTGCTAAGTATTCGTAACGAAAGTGCAGTTTTTGCTGTTCAGACGCACGCTTTCTCTGACCGCAAGAAAATATTAGCTACGCCTGAAATGGAAGTTATTGAAGTGACAACATACGCCGCGCGTTCAGAAAATCAACGAAACACGCCGCTATGTCTGCTCGCTTTTCTAAGAGCAAACGAGACTCGAAAACAAGAGCGTTCACAGAATTTGTCAACAAATTTTGAGGCTCGGATAAAATTTTCATGTGTTTTAAATGATAGGATTGTTCTCGTCATCTCGAAACCCTCGTCAAATGTGAGCCGGAGATTTCACTGATCACTCTGACTCTCGGCAGTTTAGTTTAGTAGTTAGTTTAAACCTCCCTATCCACAACAAAGGCGATCCAAAGAGAGCAAGGAAGAAGGCACCATTTAGTATGGAGTTAAGGGAATGCGGAATCTATGCAGAAAGGGCATAGAAACAGTAAGATAAGAAAGAAGTTCATGAAACAAGATCAAAGTTGAAGAAGAAAGTAGTAGGTACTGAAAAAACTGGACAGCAGTGAACCGAAAAAAAGATGGTTCTTAACATAAAAGCATTTTATTTCAACAAAAAGAAGGCCTACCTAACTCTCAGCTCGGGCCCTCACATTGTCCCCCTGGGAGCGCTAATTCCCATAGATACAATAGTGGTATCCCCCTGAGGGGTTGACTCTCGGCAGCAAAAATGATTACAGTTCATTTTAAAGAAGCCTCGAGATACCACAGGGAAACCCTCAAAAGCTATCAATTTTGAAGGTATCCGACCAACTTTTTTCCTAAACAAAACTCTTGAAACTTCTGAAGAATTTATCGCAACTTTACTGAAAACCAAGGAAGCTTAATTCACTTTAATACATATATTGAAATACTAAACGGACACACAAAATCGAATTTTAACGGAAGCTCCACTTATTTGGAATCCTGTTTTCCAGGAAATGCTTTTTTGATACAACGCCAGTCGAAACTATTTCTCAAATTACCCATCGCCGCTCCGAAAAAAAATCTAATTCCAGAGATGAAAGCTGAGCAAACAGCAATTGTCGTGCAACCACAGCGACAGCATTTCAAATGAAATGTGAAACGAATTGGAGGCCACGAACGTCACATTCAAACAATTTGACTCAGGATTCTAAATTCTATAATAAGTACAGCTACACGAGCCTGTCCACGAGGTCCAACTCATGCGTGACTCTGTAATAAAATTATGTGGATCAGCGCTGGTGAAAACTTTAAAACAGATCAGGACTTCGAACGGAGCTGCCTTCGTAAGTTCTAACGCTCTTCGAAAGTGGAGAAGCAGTCTTTTATTATTGAAGAGATCAGATGAAGAAAATCGCAAAACATTTGAATAAAAGACAGTCTAAATTTTGAATTCAACCTACAACAAAAAACTCCATATTCGTAAGCCGTATCAGGTTAAAAAAAACTGTCCGATGATACCAAAGTGATTTTGCTAATGTTTCTCATGCCACATTTTATCCAAATTCTGCAGCACGCAAGATGAAGCAACCTTTGAGCCTCGAGCAAAACTTTAATGTGAGGATTGTAGACCACAGGATTGTTCTTGGCATTTTGAAATCATCGTCAAATGTGAGCCGGAGATTGCAATGATCACTTTGACTCTCGACATGATTAAAATTGATATTAAAGAAGCCCCAAGAAACCACAGAGAAACCCCTAAAAGCTTTCAATTTTGAAGCTATCCGGCCAATTCTTTTCCTAAACAAAACTCCTGAAACTTTTGAAGAAAATAACGCAACTTTATGGAAAACAAAGTAGGCTTGACTTACTTTACTACATATATTGAAATACAAAAAGGACACAAAATACAAACTTTAAACACGTTAAGTGAAGTTAGCTCATCAGGGAGATGAAGTAAAGCTCCAAGATGCCTTATTGAAGCGGCTCAGTGAAATTTCTGCTCGGCACTCGCGTGATTCTATAATGCTTCGTCATGCTACTTGGCTTAAGAAAGATTAAACTCAGTATCCCAGCAAGTACCGTCAGTGAGAATGCCAGGTGGAGTGAGGCGACAATATTACATTGGTGGTAACTGGAGAATATCAGTTCATTTTGTTCAAATTATGCTGTGTACTTCATGCCCTCACTCGGGAAAACTTAAAGGCAGGGTTAAAAAAGATATATCAATCGTGTGGTGGGCTAAGAATTTTGCAAAGTAGAAAAATGGAATGAGTAAATTTCAGTACTAGCAGATGGAAAAAACGCGTGTCTTAATTTTAAACGCAACGCAACAAGAAGACAAATTTTTCCCAGCAGAATCAGATAAAAAGAAATCCCGTATGGGCTACTTGATTTTCTAATTTCACATTTTATTGGAGCAATATCATCCCTGTACACAACAGTGACTGTTGCCTGCAAGGACCTAGGACCTACATTCAATGTTTTAGAGCGAGAAAGCAGCAACGTCCTGAGCTAGCTGCACAACTTGGAGCGTTGTCTGCATCTCTCATGGCACTTGAACTCGATCGATGGACTACGTCTCTTCCGATTATGTGTCATTCATGCCTTCACTTACATCCTTGCATTGCTGTTTCCAACACGAAAATAAACCATCGCCATTTTACCAATAAAAGTTGAACAGACACGGTAAATAGAGTCACATTATTCCCTTTATTTGACACTCGTTATTCACATCTGCATACGAATAATACTCAAAAAAGGATCTCATTACGGAGATCGATTTAGATCTCGTTCGCTTGTCGTTCTACAACCAACAGAAAAGAACATCACACTAGCTAGAAGAACGAGAAGGCTCATTCACCATTTGTAGGTCGTTTCATTGGTGTCTCTGTTCCTGTAGTCACACTGAAGCGGATAGTTGAGTCTTGTGGCCGATATTTACTGGTGCAGCTGCATTTTGTTTTGCTAAGAATCTCCTTAGGGGAGAAACAACTTTTGTATCTTATGGGATTAGCGCTCCCAGTGGGAATATTTGAGGTCCCGAGCTGGAGGTTGGATAGGCCTTCCTTTTCGAAATAGAATAGGTTTTTGCTTTGATATGGACACTCTTTTTTCGCTTCACTGCTGTCCTGTTTTTCAGCGCCCACGACTTTGTCCTTCAGTTTTTCTCTTGTTTCATAAACTTTTTCCCAACTTACTGTTCCTATACACCTTGCGCATAAATTCTGCGTTCCCCTAATTCCATCCCTCTCTTTGAAACACCTTCGTAGCAGTTAAGGAGGCTTCAACTACCACCTACTCTAACCTTAGTTAAGAATCGAGTGAGTGCAGAGTTAGTTGCACTGCTGAGAGTCAAATAATTATACGTATCAATCCATAAATTGCTACGCTGGTGAAATCAGGCGCACGCACCTCAAAGCGGCGAAAATATCGGGATAAAAGAATTATAGACAAATACACTCGTGCAGGAGGTCGGTTGCAAGGCACACCATCTCCGCTACGACAGCGACCTAAAAGTGAAGAATTAAATATAGGACCTAACTATAAATCTAAACACACAACATACTCCTGAAACAAGTGATGCTAATTATGTGTAGGGTTGCTTGGGCAGCCACTTACCTGAGCACTGAATAATAATTACTGATTTTAGCTTTGGATTTCAATTTATATGCAATGGAAATTTATTCCCAAGTTATTGCGGCACAAAAAGCGAGGAATCGAAAAAAGATGGGATCCGTACCTAAAATAATAATTCAAAAACAGTTTCTACTACTGAACTACATTACTAACTTGAAACAATCGCCGTCAATTTTTGATGGAGGGGTTATGCTTGAACTCGCTAAATGTTGTAGTTAACCCGCACAGCTACGATAACTTATTCAAGTATACCGAATGCCACAATATTCATTTCTTGATAATTTCTCCATGAACCTTCGCTTTGTCCAATTGTTATAACAACCCTTTTTCCCAAAGAAAGTCCCACATCCCATAGCAACCGAAGCAGTTATTCTGCCTCAAGAAAGTTATCCAAGAGCGTTCTGCACCATGGCTACAAATCCTGACAAGGAACGCAACTCCCATAAGCAGTCCCTTTGATTACGCCGAGCTGAGCCTATCATTTAGCCGGGTTCACTTCAAAGGGACTGAAGACACATTACAAGCTTCAAACGCAAAACACGTTTTCACACTCTGAAAAACGGTCCACAGACGACGGTCTCTACAACAACATGCGCTATAAATATTATTTATATTAATAAATATAAATAATAACATGCCAGCTCTGAATAGAACGAAGCAGTAGACCTCAGAGCTTAGCACGGGTCACTGCACGGGCTATTACGTACAACTTGAGCTGCAGCGAAGCAGGGACACTCGAACAGATGTAAACAAAGCCAGGAACTGCCTAACGCTTGCTTCTATTCACTGAACGTCAAGTCGTTTAGATATATGCACTAACGATGATGAAGACGATGCATGGCAACAATAATTAGTTGGCTACCTAATAATGATGGCAACATGTTTACCTAGACACAAATTCAATAAAGCACAGACATGCAATCGCTAGTAATATATTACACACACATTAAGTGCTGACTTGATACAATTTTTATAAGGAAAGAGAAGTAGGCTGGTAGAGTTCTGCAACCAACACTCCATTTGTTCCCCCGATGCTCACTTTAAACGCAGTCTTAAATTTTCTCACAATACCTCAAATAGAAATTCGAGGGAAAATGACATCCTGGTGCTGTGAAAATGACCTCAGGCTGTTCCAGTCATCTTCTTACTTCCGGCGAGTTGTGTGGCAGTCAGGACGCCCCCGGAACACCGAGCACACAAAGAAAATAAAGTCACAGTCCGAAGACTGAGGAAAAAAGAGACGCTATCACACATTTGAGCATTAAAATCTCATCTGCCTTATTTTTAATTCTTCTCTCTAGTACTTCGTTTTTCCACAGGTATGATCCTAACAAATGCTGGAGACGTTAGAGGCGATTCGACTTACTACAAAGTTGCTCTAAGACGTTCACCGTAATGGGTTAAACTGAAGTGCAATATTCAACTCAAATTTAAAGTCAATTGTAGTGAGCAATTTTGAAAGCATCAAAAATTGACTGGATCGTGCCATCATTTAGCTTTGATTCATCATATATGAAAATTGAGATTATGACTACTGATCGACCAGCAGCATTACGAAAATTCGCTCGTTGGCTTACATCGCGACGAACGTGTTAAATGCGTCTTCACTTCTGAATTAAAACACCAAGGAAAATTCACAAGCATGATTTGGCGCAGATGCGCCAAAAAACCGTCATCTTGTCAACCAAAAATAAGCTAGAACAAATTCTGTATGTTTTTAGAAAAATGAAATGAAGCATATCTTCACTCGACAGCATACAAAAATACTTTTTTTATTCAGATTTTCCGTTACATGTTCTGAATGAAGTGCGCACGCAAGAGTCAGTATGAGGTGACAAATACATACTAGTTAAATCATAAAAACAGCGATTTAGGATCTATCGATTGCTCAGGACTTCAAAGCAAGTAAACTTTTCCAAAAAAACATCAGCGACAACTTAGCCCGAGGAGAAGCAGAAGTTGAACTAATTTATACGTAAAAATTATCATGTTTTTCACAGCCTTTCGTTGAAAAAATTTAGAAACAAAATTTTCCGATTGGATAGAAATACTCAACCGTCAATTAATCTGCGTAAGAGAAGCTTGAAAATTTTAGCAAACAAGCATAAAATGAAGTTAAAGAATTAGAGTGGATTGTAAGAAAGCTTGAGCCTCGCTTACCCCCACATAGGTGTTCTCAAGAAGGGAAGGAAGAAGAGACCATTTAGTTTGGAATTAAGCGAACGAGGAATCAATACACAAGATGTGTCCCAACACCGTGCGCATTGAAACAGAAATATTTAAAAGTCTATAAAACAAGAGAGAAGATGAAGAAAGTAATAGGTGTTGAAAAAAAGACAGCAATGAAAAAAGTTTCCATAAGAAAACTATAATGATCTTTCGTGCGTGTGTATGATTTGGTATCATTTTATATTACAGCTAACTCAAATTGCATCGTTCAGCCACCATTTTAATGATCGTTCCTCGCTGTTATTACTTTATATCGTATTTATAGTCAT
>JACJUY010000266.1:108821-142914 GCA_014220935.1 Platorchestia sp. MABIK
TCCTGCTCATATTGACGATAATATATTTTTGATGGCGGATCTTTTGCGAAGGTGATCGTTGGCCAAACGTGTCCTTCTTCGTAACGTTTATTTAAACACGACGTAGGGTATCTGAATCGTAAACCATTACAAACGAAAAACCTATTTCATTTCAAAGAGGATGGCCTATCTACCCTTCGGCTCGGGAACGCATATCTCCCCCTAAGAGAAGCGCTAATTCCCATACATAGAGTAATTGAATCCCTCTTAGGGGAATATAAAAAGGAACACAAACCGAATCAGCACAGGGAGTCTAGTTAAAATTGCATTCCCTGACCGTTTTCTGCTCCTTTCTACTTATTTCTTCCCTTGCTGTCTCCTAAACTCTCTCGCTTACTTTAAGCCTCATTTCGAGGACATTGTAATACGCGTAACTCCTCGGGTACTTGCGTCTAATACCGTAAATCCGCGGATGGAGAATTTTGGTTCGAAGTCGTTGAACACTTACGAAGATCAGCGCTGAACGCAAAGCAGTAAAGGCTTGGCCAGCTTTTGGTCAAAGAACTCGTCGAGTTAAACGGAATGCGAAGACTTGGGATTCTGAAGCAGTTTGAGCACCTCGGATCGTTGTGCACACAGCGCCCAAGTTCGGTAATTGTGGGAGTAAACCCTGACAGCAATGGCCTCAGTTTTCAGTGCTCCGCGAGAAAGCGTGTTTGAATTTATCACCAGGGCCACGAGATGCACCAAAGTTGGCTCTCGCATTCTCGCTGTTGCGCTGAAATTCTAAGTCTAAATATTTAAACAGAATGAGCGTTGCTGCAACCTCATATTATACACGCTGAGTACATTCTTTGATGAAAAAAAGAGTATAGTAGTTTAATATTTCGTTTCCATAGCCGGGATGTTTCTGCCGAGGTAAGAGATGGGACAATTCAGTTTGATTAAGGAATATGTAAAATCTAAGCACACGGATGTTCCCGCAAATGGATTGTCTGCGCAAAGAAACAGAGAATAAGGAAGGAAGGAAAAAAAAGAGAGCGAAGAAGGTATGAAAACAAAACAAGCAGAGTGAGCAAGAAAGATAGGAATTCAAAGAGCTTATCTATTAGCTGAGGTAACCTCTCTGAAGGGCGTAAAACCTATTGCCTATCTTACGCTCTTGAATGGGTGGTAAAGGAAAATAAAACGTAAAAATTGCATAAGAATCCACGTGCTTTGTGCACAAATAGTTGTATAATTAATTCCAGAGTGTTGACTAAACAAGATAAAAACATGTGAATTACAGTTTAATTCACCTACAGGTTAGATTTCAAAAAATTTATCAGAATCATAAGCTTCATCGCATTTTATTCTTAAAAGGAAGATTCGCCGTCTCATTCACGTCATTGTAGGAACTTCATCCAGCTCATTATCGTTGTCAGTAGCTCTACAAACAGCTTTCTGACGAAGGCCGAAATTTCAACGCAATGATTCAAGAACTTTTTCGTTACAACTAACAATGCAAATACCTCAAGTCGTCGTTCGTGGAAGGACAATAAGCCACTTCACTGCCCCGTCAAAATAACACAAAGAGCATCGATGACAACCCGAGCTCTCGGCATCGAACAGCAATGATTTCGACGACTTGTGAGTGCGAACCACGGTGGTGACGAGCCCGGGACAAGACCCTCGATGATATCAGCGACAAATGAGCTTTGCCGAGCACCAGCGACCCCGGTGATGAATTAGAGCGCGCCTGCAGCCAGCCCTCATTACCGCTAACTAATTAACCCTCCTCCGTCCAGTGCTCCTTCACATCACTGGCGGTCCCCTCTTCCCAACTCCGTTAGTCCGCTCAGCGCAAACTTGAGCTGGTTTTACATGGGGTGCATTATGCAGAATTTCTGGGTAAGATTCTTAATGAAAAACTGGATACTTGATGTTGTGGAAAATAATTACATGTAATACAGGGATATTTGTACCAAATTTTTAATAGTAAAACACAAATTTTGCATCCAATATTGTACCATGAAAAACAAACGAAAACAAATGTTAGAACTTAAGATGTATTTAGTCAAGGTTTGGCATAACTGATCTAAAGTAAAACAAGTTTATGAGTCCGAGCTTTGTTTTTCACTATCGTCTCCACTGTAAATGAGTCGAGATTAAATGTTACAGTTTACCTAGATAAATTTTTGAATGACATCATCGACTAGTTTACATCTTCCTTAACAGAACAAAGGTGTTACCAAGAGCAGAAGAAGGAAAGCACAATTTAGTAGGCATTAGTAAGGGAGCGGGGATCTATACAAAAGATGTAGCACCACACTGCTAATAGATACAGCAAGGTTGAAATAATTTAACGAAACAAGATGGAAGTTGAAGAAAACATTAATAGGTGCTGAAGAAACACAGCAATGAAACGAAAATAGATGGTCCCTAATAAAACAGAACACATATTCTATTTCAACAAAAGAGAGGCCTTCAGCTCGAAACCCTATTTTTTCACCCATTTTAGAGCTAATTCCTATAGAAATTTTTTGTTTAAAAAAACAACCCTTCACACGAAACAGCCAAACACTCTACATCATCACGATTTGCTACCAAAATGTCTCTCTGAAATGCAGGTATTCGCAAATGCGAAATACATTACCAAACCGCAATTGAATGACTTCGTTGATTCCTCCCTAACGCAGTACTGGAATGTAACGATTTTACCTGATTTTGATGAGATCAAAATTTGGGTAAACTTTCCGAAAGCACTAGATCGCATTCGAATAGTGATTATAGCTCTCAAATAACGAAATACTTGCGTTATTCAGAATAACAGGCAGATGTTAATCAGAATAAATGACAGAACTATAGATGATGTCTGGTACCATAGGTTACTCTAAAAGAAGTAACTTCATTACATGAATTAAAAATTTCATATTCAAACCAACAAGAAACTCTTCCTTGTGAGAGAAATCTTGAACAACTGATCACTATCAGTGCGTGTGACTGTAAAACATGTATACGTCAAGTTTCTTGAAAATCAATTGGGATTATTCAAAACAGTTACGCTAGTGATAATTAAATGACCCATACCGACTCCCCAGATGTGAACCACAATCGTTAAATCAGCGTATAAATAAAATAAATAAATAAATAAATACACCTAAGAAATACAGCGGGGCTTAGCTAAACTTTAGTAAATCTACAAATTTAAAACAACCATTAGCATATTTTCTAATTTTAAACATAAATGAGAGAACGAAGAATGTCACAAAACATTAACTAGCGAAAACGACGTTTCGAGCGTTCGCTCATCATCAGCTAAGAAAATGTCGGAAAAAATTATCTGAAAAACATTGGAATGAATTGAAATAAAAAACTTAAACATACAATGATGCATAAATAATAAATATTCAGTTGACTTCCAAATGGCATGGACAAGTCAAAAGAACTAAAGCGGCTATTCCAAGAGATTACAAACTCTTTAAATCAGATCGTTGGAAAAGTTTACGGTACCCTAGACCTTGAAATCGCTGTAGTTAATTGGGATATTACACAAATCTGTACAAACCCATGCCGCTGAATGTCGGAGTCGCTATAATATTTCTGGTACGGTAACTTCAGCCGCAATTTTCGGCAGTCGCATACATCCTAGAGCACGACTTCCCTATTCTACTTCACATCATCGTTTCAATAATGACTATTCTATTTTTCTTATGATGAAAAAATGCTTGAAACCTATTTCAAAAATAAATGTTTACACAAAATCCCTCGCTCTCACATTTAGATCTGTAAACTTCATGAGAAACTATCACTACAATGAATAATATGAAGGCACCGATCTCAACAACCGATGAATATTGGTTAGTGGCTTTGTAGCGAACGTTCACGCGTGGCTAAGTTCGCTTCATTCGATTCCAATGTCTATTTTATGAAGGAAATGGACTGTGAAATGATAACATTCTACATGCACTGCCGACAGCGCTATTGAGTTATTGTGACAAAGGGCATTTTTAAGCGTACTTTTCAGATCTGAAACATCGATTTTGGAAAAAGATTAACCATTAAGTGAACCAAACCTATTCTATGTACACCAAACCTCTTAATACAGAATGTCATTGCGAGATATGCAATAATTAATTAATCAAAACCCAAAGTATTATTCCCAACTTAGCAGCCATGACTAAAGTTAAGGTTAACCATCGTGTTTAGCGCCCTACGACTCAAGTCATGAAATACAGACGCTCGTAGCCATGAACGCTGTTTACCCTGCCTCTGAAGCGGTGCTCGAGCACAGGATTCAGATGTAGCGAGATCTGGAATCGCGTCATAACGAGGGATCTCAAACATTCTCAGAAATCTCGGTATTGACCTTTGCCGTTTGAATTTTTTCCTCGTATTACTGTGATTGCAACCACTATTATTAGACTGGCACAGGCATCAGGTTGTCACCGGCAACAGAGATAGGGAAGAACTGCCACATGAGAGTGAACTTCAAAGAATAAATTCGACAAGAAATG
The DNA here is from genome assembly GCA_014220935.1 of Platorchestia sp. MABIK. Classification (NCBI taxonomy): domain Eukaryota; kingdom Metazoa; phylum Arthropoda; class Malacostraca; order Amphipoda; family Talitridae; genus Platorchestia; species Platorchestia sp. MABIK. Next base: position 113,297 of record JACJUY010000266.1, read on the forward strand.
AAATATGTAACTGCATTTTCTACAAGTGAATTTTTAAATTCCCCTGGACGTTGAAGGATTAAAACTCGTTCGCCAATCGAAGAAAGAAAGCAGTTTTGAAGCATATGATTACAAACTGAGTTAAAAAGCACTTCCAGACAGCGCAATCAATTGCTTTGAAAGTCATGTTTGTGAACAGGCTACATGCAAACAAACCTAAGGACCACTAACATCGGACTGTACAGCCACTATTACTGTAATTATTGTGAGACAAGCATGCGCACAACGGCATTACATGCAGACCATAGGTAACAGTCATTATAGCGATATGTCTGAGTAACTCTATGTCCCTGGTGTATGATGCCAACCAGGACTGCAAACTAAAACCTTCGTGATAAAATAAGAGATTCTGGTTATCATTTTAAACCGATGAACATTACTAACGTCATTATTCTCTACAAAAAAATTGACTTTTGCCATTTCCTTTGACGGAAGGATACATACGTCCTGCCAATATTTTTGAGAAAGGAACAGACCTGTCATTCCCTCTAATGGAAAAACCGACCTGTCTGTACATTCGATATTAGAACAGACCCGACAGTACATTCGATACAAGAGCAGACAAATCTGCCATTCATTTGGATATAAGAACAGACTCCCTTTCATTCATTTGGGCAGATGGACGAACACATTGTGCTTGACAGAAGAACAGAACTCGGGTTATTCCTTTCGACAGAACAACAAGCCTCCAGTTATTCTTTTGAACAGAACAAACTTACCGTCATTTTTGACAGAAGAACACACCTCCTGTCATTATTTTGCAAGGAAAACAGACCTACTGTTATTCCTTCCAAACTGAAGCTCGAGTCTCTTACTTAATCTTCGAAGGTACTCAGGTTTTTAAATACGATAATTCAATATTAATTAGGAATGCATCACACTCCGTCAGCTAAGTCCTTCAAGGGCGTAAAGATACGTAAGCGGACTAAGAAGTATTTCTTCAAAATAAAATTACAACAATACAATGCGCATCCACTTCGTATATCATACAGAAAAGCCAACATCCATAATTGTACTCAATTCCCATAGCATGTGCTAAAGAGAGTAGAACAACTCAGTATGATACCTGGAACATCAACGTATAATGCATTGAAAGCCACGTTCGTGTCTAGCAAAATCTTGATTAATTCACCATCAGATATAAAAAAGCTCCACAGAAAGTTCTTTAAGCCTGCACTTACGAAGGCTCGGGGTCTACGTTAGTTAAAACAAAGGAAACTTACTCTGACGGGGAAATTTTAAACAAGTTTATCAATTGGGATCTTAAAAATGAAACCGCGCGTCACTAGCAGGAAATTGCTAGACGTTCCCCAAGGAAATTATGGCCGCTTTAAGAAGCGGGGGAAGTTTACGCTCGTGGGTACAAAGTGAACATGAAGATTCTGACCCCACTGCCACACTTGACCGAAATGGAAGAGTCGCTTCATGCGAATGAAAAAGACATCGTAATGTTGCTCTTAATTTTAATTGTAGTTTGTAAGTTGACTCTGCACGTTCTTATGATGAGAGTAGGTTGGACGTTTGAGTAAGAAATAATTCCATTTTGAGTCCTACAAGAAAATAACGGTGACAATAAATGAAAGTAAATTGGTGTTTTATGCGAAAAATATTTTAATTTTGATCAGTGCCTGAAAATACTGGCTCATCCTTAGCCGGCGATGGAAGAGAGCGGCCTTCGGTAACGGAAACAGCCACCACAGTGAACATCTGACACGCGAAATAGTCTAGAATGGAATAAACTGAAAAAACTGTACTAGTCGAATTCTTGAATCCCTTTCGCATTCCAGCCGGAGATCACTGATATTTTTGTAATTTCAGAACCAATTAATAACGACAAATTTGAAGCCTGTGGTTCCTTAGGTGCTGTGCAAGTTTAGATTCCTCACAGTAATGAAGAATGTCGCAAATTTAAAATGGATTCATGTCTTCAAATAAAAACTCGACTATGCGTACAATCACGAATGTATTGATCGATTTCATAAGTTACAATTAGTCTTCTTCTTGCACCTCGTTTGCGGCACTCACCGCAGCAATTAAGGTAATGTACATTTGACTTCCGTTCTGATTTCAGTCTCACTCTATTTTACGAATAAAAGGCAATTCAAATACCGATGAAGATAGGGCTATGTTTCGAGTTATGACGGATACATTCATCACCAAAATTGTCACTCTTCATGAACATTTCATTCATGACAGCTTCCGTTCGCGCAGGACGCTTATTTCTCAGTCCAATTGCCGAAAAGATCAGAAGAGATGTTAATTTAAACTTTTCTAACCGCAAAAATAACGTTCCCAAGAGAGGAAGACACCATTTAGTATGGAGTAAAGAGATCGCGGACTCTATGCCCAAGGTGCATTGAAACGGTAAATTGAGAAAGATTATATTAGATTAGATGTTAGTTAAAGCCTCCCTAACCGCTAAAAAAAAGGATTCTGAAGAGAGCAAGGTGGAAGGCACCATTTAATATGGAGATAAAGGGAATGCGGAATATATGCACAAGGTCCACAGAAACAGTAAATTAAGAAAGAAGGATATGGAACAAGATAGAAATTGAGGAGGGAAGTAGCAGGCGCTGAAAAACAAAACAGCAGTGAACCGAAAAATAATGGTCCGTAACAAAATAAAATAAAATTGTTTTCAACAAAAAGGAAAACCAAACTAACCTTTAGCTCGGGACCAGACATATTCCCCCAGAGCGCACTTATTCCCATAGATGCAATAAGTGCACCCCCGCAGAGGAGCCAATTGCCGAGAAACATCGTTAGTGCTCAACAGCGAACAGTGGCAAGCAACTGCGAGTTATAAATTAATTTCGGCAGGCCATATTTCAGGAGGTAATTTATCACCGAGTTTGATTTCCTCGGGGAACCCCTTAGATGTTCAAGCCAGAAAAATCTCCAGCTCTGGAAAGAGGAGGCCAGCAAAAGTGTCGAATGAAACAAGGCTGAACTTCTTCAAAAAAAAAAAAGAGGCAGAGCTCGGCATTTTGGCAGGCAGGTGCAATCCCAGAAATTCGATGGCCACAAAAGATGGACGCGAAGGTGGCAACTAATGTGGGGCAGAGGCTTCTTCTACAGAACCGCTGAGCTGAGCGCAGCGTTTTGATCGTCAATTGGAATAACCAGGTTCATATCAAGAAACAAAGTTTCAAATAGAAAATGCTTTGGGTTACACTTTGAAACAGTTCAATAAGAGATTAGATTATAGGTTAGTTTAAGCCTCCCTAACCGCTACAAAAAAAGAGCGAATCGAAGGGAGAAAAGAGGAAGGCACCATTTAGTGTGGATATTTGGGAATTTGGAATCTATGCAGAAGGGGCATAGAAACAATAAGTTGGGAAAGAAGTTCATGAAACAAGATAAAATTTGAAGAAGAAAGTAGTAGGTGCTGAAAAACAGGACAGCAGTGAACCGATAGAGGTGGCCCTTAACATAGCAAAAAATACTTTATTTCAACAAAAAGAAGGCCTACCTAACTCTCAGCTCGGGCCTTCACATACTTTCCTTCTTGGGTTTCAAATAAGAGATACTAAAACAAAATAAGCTTACAAACTCTTATTTTGATGTTCAATAGAATAAGCTGCAATTGCACAGTAAATCAATTTAATTGTACCATAAATGACATTTGCATCTAACCAAAAACCAGGGAAAACTTGCCATTGGAGGTATAGAAATTTGACAAATGAAAAAAGATGCAACATTATCATCTTTAAAATATGAGGCCGTGCGCCTGTTCTTAAATAATCTGAGCTTCGACTCAAATTGCCAGCGTCAGCAAGTTTAACACAATGAAGTTTGGAGTTTCGTAACAAATAACGTTAGGAATATTTTCCTCTTATTCCACACGACAAAATATATTTCAGAACTTAAATATTTTAAGTCGATTCGCAAAAATTCTGACGAGTTTTGAACACCAATCGAATATTATCGCAGTTTCTGGAACAGCCATGATATCAGTGCAATAAATCTGAAATGCTACAATCTACTGATATTACCCACACAGAATAGACGAGCACTGCATACGTCCATCACCATCGATGACTTGTTATTCTCAGTCCCCTGTCTCCTTTCGCTTACTAATGAAACCTATATTTCAAAATTAAACAAAGCTTCGCTACTATTCAAAACTTTGAAACAAAGTTACAAGAGCTTGCCGTACACTGATTTACTTCATGTTCCCCGAACGAGCCACAACAAAATTCAACATGTAAATTTGCCTTAATGAGGATGTTCGGAAGGCACACAAATGCTCTGAATGGAAGCCCAATATTTGCGTGAGAGGCGATTTTAAATGTCAGGCAGATAAGTATGGGCGGCGGAGCAGCCAGCACCGGATCTCAGTAAGCCCCTCTCAGTCGCGACACTCTAGTCCTGAAGGACAGCACCATTACAGCGGCTTTGCGATCACTTGTCCCCCGAATAACCACCATATCATGCGCCCTTCGTCTCAGCCCAGCCATGAAAACGCGTAAAAACTCAAAACACAGTGTATATATTTCAAACCTAATCTGCAAGAAAACGGGACGAATAATGCTAACAATCGAATGATAATCAAGAAAATAATTTTCACTTGTCCCCCGAATACCCATATCAAGCGCCAGTCTTTCCAGCCCAGTGATAAAAACGCATAAAAAATCATAACACAATGTATACATATACATATCTAACCTAACATGCAAGAAAAATGGTCAAAGTATGCTAAAAACCATACGAATTATGCTGAAGTAAAAAATTTTTGTATATCCATTGAATGTGGAGAAAGTAAAAAGGGTTATTTGTTTATGTATGATAATGAGTGAAAAACAGCTTCACACATTCTTTTAAGCCGCGCAATTAAATAGAACAAAAACAAAGCATAGTATTCCAGGGATAACGGTTACGTTCGGTCATAAATCCGATCGGACTAAGTGTTAGTTCAAGCATTCAAAGCCACATTAAATGTGTTCCTAAGAGAAGAAAGAGGAAGGCTAGGTATCAAGATAAAGAACTGAGAATATATGTACATAGAAGCGAGTCCCCCAAACAGGGTTCCTTGCACATAGCAGCAGTAAAATTTACAGGAGTTTAAGGAAGAAGGATGAAGTTGAAGAAGAATATAACAGGTACGGAAAAACGGCAAGTGCTGAAACGAGAAAAGGGTCAGTAACAGAAAAAGCTATTTTATGAAAAAAAAAGTAGAAGTCCTACCTAACCTTTTCCTTGGGGCCTGCACAGTGAACATCCCTCCGGAAGCCCTAATTCCTACAGATACAACAATAGTTGCATTCCCCGAGGGAATATCCTGGCAAAGCTAAACCTGCACGAGAAACATTAAATTAGAGTAGACCTTAGTTTAAGCCTCCCAACCACAACGAAGGCGTTCCAAAGAGAGGAAGGAGTAAGGCACCATTTTTTTGGATTACATTAGCCGTTAGTTTTAAGCCTCCCTAACCGCTTAAAAAACAGCGTTCCGAAGAGAGGAAGGAGAAAGGCACCTTTTAGTATGGAGAAAAGGGAACGTGGAATCTATGCAGAAGTGGCATAGAGACAGTAAGTTGAGAAAGAAGTTTCTGAAGCAAGATAAAAGTTGAAGAAGAAAGAAATAAGTGCTGAAAACAGGACAGCAGTGAACCGAAAACAGATGGTCCTTCTCGAAATAAAAACATTTCATTTCAACGTAGAAAAAGGCCTACTCAACTTTCAGCTCGGGATCTCACATTTTCCCCCTGGGAATGCTAATTCCCATAGACACAATAGTTGTATCCCAATGAGGGGCGCCAGAAACATTAGTCGGAACCAAAGCGCTGTTACGCAAGTCACTGTACAACAAAACACAAAGAGGCACAACGCTGGAACATCTGCATATGCTGACATGCACTGCAAAAGCTCGATTAAGCGGCAGATTCAGATGCGAGTGGCTGAGCACTAATTCACAGTCGCACTAATTCACAAAGGCTGAGCGCTGAATCAACACACGAGTGTTGCCATAACGTATTATACTGTCCTGCTCCTCATATTTGTGTCGTTTCACTTGATCATTAAACAAGTTACTAAAAAAAGCGGTTAAAGTTTAAACACAGAGCCCAATTGAAAATGTATATTTCACTAGTGCAACATCGCATTGAGTCTATTTTGCTACAATAATTTAACACGAATCAAACACACACGAACTTTCATATTAAGCACCACTAAGAGAACCATAAAACATGATACAATATACTCCAACAGCAACCAAGTCCAGCGCCACGACTTCCGCTGTTTGCGCGAGAGGATCTGAACAAAATTACAGCATGCCCCGAGTCACTCCCAGCTGCGATGCACTCTGTATTGTTGTACAAGGAACCATGTCTGGAACAGGTAACCAGGCTACGAGGCTGTGCCATCACAGCGCTCTGATAGAATACCTCGGAAACTCCAGCAAAATTTTCCCGCACCAAAACTCTGTCGCAAATGACGCTCAAAAAGAAAGGGGGCTTCACAGACACAAAATTAAAAAGCGCTCGGGTGATACGGCGTATTCTTCAATGTGGGAAAATTGACCATGAAATGGCGGGGCTGATGCTAGGAAGGTATCTGGGTATAGAGGGACACAAAGCCTCTCAATGGGCAAACTGAAAATGCGCTGCAACAACGTGAAGTTACTTCAATGTAAAACGTGAAGATCAACACCAATACCGTGAACTTGAAAATAATACGGAACAATAGACCACTGTGGCACATCGCATTACATTATGTTTTAGTCATTTTTAATATTAACTGAAAGATAGAGTAAACTGAATAATAGAGTACCGGAGAAAAATTTTCAAGGAATATACAGGCAATTCAAACATCGTTGTCGCTGAAAAACCGCGTCGGTGCCTCTTCAGATAGAACAAAAAACAATTCAAGGACTGCCTAACCTCAAAACGAACCCACAACAGACACTCGCTATGCAGTTCAATCGTCAGCAGACGACCAGGAGAAGCTCAGAACAACTGCGCGTCATGCCTAACATTAAATTAGAGAAGGTATTTTGAGCCTTCCTAATCATAACAAAGGCGTCTTAAAGAAAAGAATGAGGAATACACCACTCAGTGTGGAATTTGGGGGACGGGGAATCTATGTGCAAGGTGTATTTCCACAAAGGTTAAAAAGTCAGTTTAAGCCTCCCCAACCGTAATAAGTGTTCCGAAGAGTGGAAGGAAAAAGGTGTATTTAATTTAGACTTTAAGAAACGCAGAATCTATACACAAGGTGAATAGCAATTAGCAACACTAAGTTAAGAGAGGAGTTGAAGAAACAACATAAGAGTTAAAATACAAAGAAGTAAATAAGTGTTGGAAAACAGGAGAGCAGTGAGGTGAAAAAAAATGATCCGTAAAAAAAGAAAAGGATTCTATTTCAAAATAAGACCTAACTAACCAATAGCTCGGGACCTCACATTTTTCCCTGGCAATACTGATTCTCATAGATACAATAATTGTATCCTGCTGCGATGATGTGGTCCCAAACGAAATCCCCAGCGCATAGAAACAGCAAGGGAGGAAGTTAGTTTAAGAAACATATAAAAGTTGAAGAAATTAATAAGTGCAAAAAAGCAGGACAGCAGTGAACTGAAAAAGACAATCCGTAACCAAACAAAATAAAATTTATTTTAACAAAAAGAAGGCCTACCACCTAACATCTCTCCCTAGGAGCCCTAATTCCCTTGGAAACAACAGTTTTATCCTAATGAGAAGAATTTTTCCTTAAAAACGTAAAACGTAATTTCCAAGCCACCTCCAGTCTTTTAAAGTAGTACTTAAAATTTCTGGATAGTAGTGAATTACCAAAATCTATTGGCAAGATTAGATTAGATTATTAGTTAGTTTAAGCCTCCCTATCCGCTACAAAGGCGATCCAAAGAGAGGAAGGAGGAAGGCACCATTTAATATGGAGTTTAGGGAACGTGGAATCTACGCAGAAAGGGCATAGATACAGTAAGATGAGGAAGAAGTTTATGAAACAAGATCAAAGTTCAAGATCAAAGTTCAAGAAGAAAGTAGTAGGTGTTGAAAAAACAGGACAGCAGTGAACCGAAAAAAGATGGTCCGTAACAGAACAAAAACCTATTCTATTCCAACAAAAAGGAAGCCTACCTAACCCTTAGCTCGGGCCCTCACATAGTCCCCCTGGGAGCGCTAATTCCCATAGATACAACAGTTGTATCCCCCTGAGGGGAATCTATTGGCAATTATTGTCAAAAAAAAATTTTCCCAGAACTTTCATTACCACAGCCAATTTTACTAATCGCGCTGAAATGTACAAGTCCAACGCAAAAAAGTTTTCTTCCACACAAACCAATTTATCTGATGACGGTAGGTCAGAGAGCACAACGTAATCCAATCACATACTGGAAATATTTCAGAAAATATTCTGGCCCACACAAATTTGCGAACGCCTCGAAGTGACACATAGTTGTTGAGACGAAGGTTCACTTAAATTTTCCAAAAAAAAAAAACAATCTAATTGTTTCATCGAAAAAACGAAGCCTGGCGATCGTCCAATCTGAAAAGCCCTCATAATGACTTGTTTATTTTCACTGAACCGCATACAAAGTTATTCATTTAGAGTCATAAAAATTAAGATGGATTTCAAGACAAAAAAAAACTCATACATGAGTTTAGATCATCACACTTCGCACTATCCACAGGAAAATTTTACACTATCAAACACTGAAGGATCGTGAAGGAAAAAACTAAAGTCGATAAAATCCGCATTCTCTGGTGAGAGGAAACGTGAGGCTGAAAGAAAAATAGAACACGAAACCCAAAGAATATTGCAAGTTCCTAACAGTGAAGCTTATTATGACAAAGGTCAATAACCATATCCGCAGAAGTGCTACCGTGTGGTAACGATAATAATAAATTCATCATATTTTTAGTTAATATTAAAATTGAATTATTATTCATTCATTAATTCATTCAAATTATTTATTTCATCATATTTTTCTCGGGCACTTAGAGAATATTCCAAAGAAGCGTGGAGCGTGATGACCGTTGATGCACAATAGATTGAAGACTTAGCCCTGGTTCACACTAGCTGTGCAAGGCATATGCCATGCCAGTCACGTCCCGGTCAAAATATCTTTTGCCTCGACCGTTACGGGACTGTGACTGTGTGAACCGGACCGTTACGGGACTGTGACTGGCATGGCACGTGCCTGGCACGGCTAGTGTGAATGCTTGCCTAGAAATACATTAAACAATAGTGGACTGGAGCGTGCCTGGCACGTGCCCGGCAGTATGGTGTGAATCAGTCCTTATTTCATTCGTTAGAGTCAATAACCAGAAAACATGGAGACACAGAAAAGCGTTACAACGAGTGAAAATAGCGTAAAGCCTCGAGAGAAAAGGATGGTCGACGTCCACTCAGGGCGTTTATCTTTGGAGATCCAGCGACGTCGGCCCCAAGTGCATCTTGCTGTATTTCCTCCGGGCGACAGAACATTGAATTTGCAAGAGGGTTTAAACATAAAGTGCTCCCACAAAAGCAGCCTGTGATATCAAAGTCTCGATACCGATATCCTGTTTCAAATTTCTCTTTACTCAATTTCCCAGAAATTGCTTCACTTCTGTGAGGAAAAAGGTTTTATTTTGAAACTTCTCACTCGCAAACCTGTAGAGAAATGAAAATGCTGATATTCTTCGGGGTTCATATTTTCACTAATGTTGCACAAATGAATGATGAATTTTAAGATTAGATTATTAGTTAGTTTAAGCCTCCCTATCCTCAACAAATGAGATCCAAAGAGAGGAAGGAAGAACGCACCATTTAGTATGGAGTTTAAGAGAACGTGAAATCTATGCAAAAAGGCCATAGAAACAGTAAGATGCGAAAGAAGTTCATGAAACAAGATCGAAGTTGAAGAAGAAAGTAGTAGGTGCTGAAAAACAGGACAGCAGTGAACCGAAAAAAAGTTAGTCCGTAACAAAACAAAAACCTATGTTATTTTAACAAAAAGAAAGCCTACCTAACCTTTTGCTTGGGCCCTCACATTGTCCCCCTGGGAGTGCTAATTCCCATAGATACAATAGTTGTATCCCCCTGAGGGGTCTACGAAGTGTAATTCTTACCAATCTCACAATAACAAGTGAAAATCTCTTTTTCAGTTACGCGAAGGTAGTCTTGGGCTTTTGATAATAAATAATTGTATTGTAATAATGAGAACGGTGATATTGAAGACCTTTAAGGACTAATACAACTAATCAATATTTTCATTCAACATCCCACTAAAACGAATTACTGAGATCGACCTCCGGTACGTCAATAGTTCTCCCTCATGAAATGTCGTGAATACATGATCTCAGTGAGCCCAAACATCTCTTTGAAAGAATCTATTGTTGATGTCTGCATCTAAAAAATCTTTTCAAAATGATAAGCAGCGGCTCAAGTTCAAAATCTGCGGATTCTTTTCAAATCATACGCGAACGAATCAATACACAAGAGCTACTACACAGTTCCAAACATCTACCATGAATGCATTCAGCGGGGAGATGCCGATAACTTCAGTTGCTAATGCAATCTAGCACGCCGACACACGACCCCGGCACCAGCTGAGCGCACGCAACTCTAGTGCCACAAGTCGCCTTCCTTCGCCCGTAATTCAATCAGTGAAGTGTACCTTAGACAATTGCAAGGCGCGCCCGTTGGAGCGGCACGAACTCAAAACGCAATTTAAATCCAGTTAGCAAGCAACTAGCAATAAATAAAGCTGTCCATCACGTACAGCTTCCAGAATTCAGACAACCCCAACGCAAAACGGAGGCAGAAAATGCAGAGTAGAACACTAGTATCACTGGAAGAGCGAACGCAGCGGCAGACAGCGAACAAAATACATGAAGAGGGAAGGGCTTCTGTTATTTGATTCCGCTCAGCCAGGCAGGCACGCCTCGCTTGCCAGTGTTGTGCTCAGAATATTCCCACAGAAACTGACAGCAAGTGGCTGGGCTGATGACTGAAGATAGACACGAACCACAATATTCCAAGTCTCAAGGGAACGACGAACAATCGACGAGAATCGGAGCAGTACAGAAAAACATTTCAGGAAGAATTCAGACATAATAAATGTAGAGCAGATAAACAAATAATAAAAAAGGTGAAATAAGAACAATGGTACGAAAGTAATCTGAAATGAAGGAATCAAACCTTCAACATTGCTCCCAAGAGCAACGATTTTAAGACCGTAAATCCAATTACAAAAAACATAGTTCACTATGGTGGGGTACGGACAGCATGCATCATACGAGTACTTGCAAAGTGACTCGACAACCCAATTTCGTACTTCAAGATCCATAGCAGCAGTGGGTTATCTTAGCGCAGTGATGACGTATTTTTAGGTTATGAATTGGGTTGTAAGTTTAAGCCTCCATAACAGAAAAAAAGCATTCTCAAGAGATGAAAGATGTAGGCACCATCTAGTATGAAATTCAGGGAACGAGGAATCTGTGCGCAAGGTGTGTCCCCACACGATGCGCATAGAAACAGCGAGGTTGAAAGAAGTTCATTGAAGAAAATAAAAGATGGAGAACAAAGTAATATTTGCAGGAAAAATGACAGCATACTGAACTCAGAAAAAAGGTCGGTGAGAAAACAAAAGGTCTATTCTATTTAAAAAACTGCCAAATAACGTCCAGCTGGGTATCTACCATCATCCCCCTGTGGACGCTAATTCTCATAGACGCAACACTTGCATTCCTTTTAGGGATCATGTAATATAAAGTACGCTAATATCTTTCATTTATACTATTAAATAAACACTACTATCCCTAAATCACGAAGAAAGTAAATAAATACATCAAACTATCAGCACAACCTCACACTCTTCATATTTCAAGCAACCAAAAGCCCGATATACCAACCATACCACAATTCAAACAACAATCACATTTCAAATAGTCCTCAAAATCTTGATACGACAAAAAAACATCACTCATGGTTCTAAAAAGCGCCTGTTAGGTCAGCCGAAACGATGGCGCGCGGACGCAACCACTTCGTATGGCTATGAGAAAATGAAGGCTGCTTTGGCGATCGGAAAATGCAGGTCAACACATGTGGACAGCAGAAGACCGGGACGGATAGCGCCATGACGTCTCGCGGCTCACCGCTGGAGCGTCCCGCACACCGCACTGCGACAGATGATTCCCCTGGCGGAGACTGCCACCGCCGTGCTCAAATTCTGCTTTGACAGCACTTAAGAAGCTTCAATTTTCCCTGCCTGGTCTCCTTTTGTGTAATTCTTTTTTGATTCTACTCTACATTCGATTTATTTTTAGCCACAATGAAAACATCCACAATGCTTGTGAGCGAATTTAAGAAACGTCAAAATACCGTATAAAGTACCGATTGCTCAGCACACTGAAAAAGGTAACAATCCTCTCAAACAATTCTTGTCTAACTTCTCACTGTGAAACGCATCCATTATGAAGGAAATTAAAAATGAAGACACAGACAATAGCGGTAGAAAAAGACACACGGCCGGAACACCCGTAGAATATGGAAAAACGGGCAGACCGACACGCGAAGACTGCGAAAATTAAAATTTCATGATATATGCACCATAGAACACACAATATCACGTTTCTCATGACCAATGACGAGTTCAAAAAGTTCATAAGTCTCCAAGTTCAAACGAGAAGTGGTGGCGCGGGTTACACTTGGGCGCCATGTAAGGCAGGTGAGAGAACACGACCTGCACACGGCCCTCCTGCCCCGCCAGCTGCTGGCACCGAACTGAGCCTTCAGATCAGAGCCAGAGGGCCACGCCGCCACAGGCACACTCCCGAGTGCGAGCTTGCGACACCCACCCAAGCGCGTCCCTGCGACTCGTACGCTCTTCTATTATTATTATTATTGTTAGTTTTTTGTTCTTATTCGCTCTTCAATTATTTACTCTCAGGCAAGGTTTTTGTTGAGTTTTTGCTCCTCAATTATTGCTTTATTATTTTCTCTTCAATTATTTGCTGTGGACCAAAGTATAACGTTGAGTTTTTGCTACTACAGATTTCGCTCAATAAAAAGGTAACCGCAAAGAGAATGGACAAAGAATGATTTTCCAAGGTATCATCACAGAACAGAATTACGGAGTTCCACTTCATTAAACAGACGCATCTTACACGGACGAAAACATGGAACTGAGAAGAAGGAACGAACAAATGTGGACATTCAAACGGGCAGTTGTTCTCACGGAGCATCAACTTCCATTACGGAAAGTCGGGCAAAAAAGAAAGATGGCGTCGACATTACGACACATCCAATACTGCAGCGGCTTCGTGGAACAAGGCTTACCAATTTTGCAGCGGGCAACATTTGTCAACGTTGCCCCGAGGAGCACTGTAGTACACAGACCAAAGAAGGCAACACCAGTGGCAAAGTTCTCAGACATGTAGGGTTTGGTTGAGGAAGCTATGGATCTCTTCAGCATTTATGCCAAGAAAATTCCAGCTTTTCGGCAATACTAGTCAGAGCTTCAAAATACGATAATATAAAATTTGGCTTAAAAGTGACAATCTAGTTTTTCCGACAACTGATTGCAATTTAAACAGCAGAATGCATATCAAACAGTTGAAGTAATACCCAAATTAATTTTTCTACGGAGTTTCACAGCAGCAAAAAACTAAAATTTCAATTTTTTCGCTAAATTAATTACCTTAATGCTTTTTACACAGAGCACCTTCGATTATAAAAATTTAGTCGCACAATTGAATCCCCAAACTGACAGCCAACAGAGTGCACCAATTGCACACGAAGCAATGTGTAGTTTCACTTCGACTATCGCACATAACACACAATTCCAATAACCTTTTAGAATGCCCATTGGGTTGGAACCACCATTGTAGCTATGGGAATCAGCGTTCCAAGAAACAAGATGCGAGGTCTCAAGCTTGAGCTTAGGTAGATTTTAGAACATTAGAACAAGTTTTTATGATTTGTTATGGGCCATCTTTTTCGGTTCATTGCTGTCCTGTTTTTCAACACCTATAACCCACATCTTAACTTTTATCTTAATTCATAAACTTCTTCTCTTCCTTACCGTTACTAAGCGCAGGGGATCTTGTGTGGGAACATACCTAGTGGGTAAATTCCCCGTTCCCCTAATTCCGTACTTAATGGTGCCTTCTCCTTTCCTTCTCCTTTCCTTGGTTATGGTAAGGGAGGCTTAAACTAACTTATCTAATCTAACCTTAAAGAATTATAAATTTCTCTCGAACTTTCAGAGAACAACCAAACTCAAACTTGATACCTACAACGTGCAGTGAAAAAGGCACACACGAAGTTTGCAAAGCAATGAGAGCAAGGAGCACACAACGCTGAGCGTCAGACCCTTCAAGCTGTTCCTAACAGGCACCCTCTGGCCCAACAAACGTAGCGGCTGAATGATGAAGCGAGTTGTGTTCCCGAGGTAAAGAGATGAAGACAGGAACCAAGCGTTGCCCACCCGCCATACCAGGGAGTAGAGCGAAACTTCGTTTATTTCTGCACCACAGGCGTCAGATTTAATAGTTCATCAAGACTCCTGCGTTTCAGGAAGTACAAATCTAGGTGAATAGTTGGCCCATCATCTATGATGTTGAAAAAGTACGTGAAACCGTCTTTATGTTGAATAAGTAGTAAAGTACGTTTCAATATAACAGCTCGATTTAGAAAAGAAGCTTTAATTTGTCAGCTCGATATTTTCACGATGCAAATCTTGCTAACAAAATAGTAATAGTTTCTCCCATATACATAGAAACTCAAGGAGAAATATCTATATCAAATACGTCCTACGAAAAATCACTTGATGAAGAAGCCGTACAAAACCCCTATTTCCAAATGAAAAACAACTCTGGCAAGAGCACAAAAAAATCAGACCCGCTAACGTTTGTGCAAACCAGCACGGAGTCCAGGAAGCTTTTTCACACGAAATGGGCACAGCGTGAGCTTCCCGTAGCATTAATGGCAGCACTGTGCGAAACGCTCTACAGGTTGATTCTTTTCTCCCTCACAGCGGTATTGAGCCTGGCACCGGCTCCAGGCTACCACCGACAGTAGAATGAGGAAGGAATTGCCACTTACGAGTGAATTTTAAACAAATTAGGACACAAGCTTTGGACCATAAATGAAACATATTAGAGCTGTTTGTAGAAAATTAGATGTTAGTTTAAGCCTCCCTAACCACGACAAATTTGTTCTAAAGAGAGGAAGGAGGAAGGCTCTACTTTGTGTGGAGTTAAAGAAACGCGGGATCCATGCACAGGGAGCATAGAAACAGTGAGTTGAAACAAGATAAAAGTTGAAGAAGAAAGCAGCAGGTGCTGATAAACAGGACAGCAGTGAACTGAAAAAAAGATGGTCCGTAACAAAACAAAAAACCTGTCCTATTTCAACAAACGGAAGGACTACCAGACCTTTAGCTCGGGACCTCACATATTCCCCCCTGGAGCGCAACCGTTCGTTGAAGTATACTTTGAAATTCACCTATCCTACATAGAATAAAAGCACCACCTCCTTTCGGAGAGCACTCCAAACAAACTAGGCTAAAAATTGAACAGTAAATAAAATACATTAAAGCCATTTCACGAGCTCTGAAATCCACGTACACTACAAAAGCTGAAAACACCACCACTATTTGAAGAGCACTCAAAACAAACCAGGGATCAAATTGAACTGAAAATATAACAAAAATTGAGGCGATATTAAGGCTATTTTAAGTGATTTAAAATCCCCGTATACTACAAAAGAAGAAAACACCACCACCCAGTCACTCGTCACTATCAGCGTCGGACGGCAGGGGTCAGGCGGCGCAACTGAGGGACCGAACATTTCCCGCCCCTAACGATCCTTGTCTGAGAACATCCGTAGAAGTTTAGGCCCTGCAAATCAGCGCCAGCACCGAACTCCTCAGGCTCAACGCCTTTTTTGATGGAGTTCTTTTCTCTTCTTCAGATTGCCTTGCCAGAGTATAAGCACGAAACATTTTCAGAGCCACATGTTGCTTTTTTCCGTGGAAAAGCAGTAATGAGAAACGATACATTTTTTGGAAGGATCATAAGAGTTTGTTCACCAACTAGAAAATTAGGAACTCTCGCTCTTCACACTTCTATTTAATAAAGCCATTTTACGTTTGTATCTTACCAAGGTATTCAGCTGACACTTCTTTGATTGCTTGTGTTATGAAAGACGAGGCACTTTTTTGAAGTATCAAAATCTTACTTTCTTCTTATTCGAAAAAATACGCTTTTCACGCCAATATCAGCTGTTACCAGGCGTTTTGGTCAAAACGACGTATTTTTACTAATTCATTTCATTTTCAAATCAAAGGAATTTTTTTTCCCCTTACTCCACATAAAACTTAATTTGATACAAACATCTTCCAGATAATGAGCAAATAGCGAAGCTACGAATTCCAGATGGTGTTTTCGCAGTATTTTGCTTTCTGAATGATTTCAATAATCAAACGTATTTTTTACAGCTGCCACTGTTTTTCCATTTACTGTAGAGAATAAAAGTGTGTTGCGCAAATCATCACAAACGTTATGGTCACCAAACTTAACCACCAGAGAATTAGCAGTCAGTCGCGGCAGCCCCGAAAGTAAGCAACAAATGATAATGACGTGCAAGTGCATGTCGAGAAGAAAGAAGAAAATACGTACCGAGTCATCCCTGGAACATATGAGACTTGGGTTTTAATCAAGCACCACAAACTGTACAACGGTTCAAAAAACGAGCTTCAATCATGTGAGAAATTGGAAAAGGCACTGCTACATAGCTGCTTTTCGATAACCCAGAAGAGCAACAAGAAGTTATGGATTGTCTCGCTTAGCTAGCTGAAACTAAATTATGTGTTTGAATCGGCCTCACATGTCCCCAGATCAACCACCATGCTCAATTCAGAAAGGGAGGCAAGTTTAACCCTACCCAGACCAAATTTTGGGGATCTTGAACGAAATATTACGGTAATTTCTCTTAGATAATCACATCATCATAAATGAAACCCAGTAAATACCAACTTTTCATCGACGCATTCAAAAAATAAGAATGAAGTGCAAGTGATTTCCTAATGTCCTTCAGAAAGGACGGTGGTCGTTATAGAGTTGAGGTAAATGGTTCAGAGCGGCATCAATATAGCGGCAGTCAGCACGAGAGCACCAGCCCTGGCTCAAGGAGTAACCAAGATACCTTTTCCTATAGAAATACAATGAACAAACGTTGGGAAGATTATTACAGCACGATTCAAGAATTGCGTCAAAAATTCCAAGATCATTCGTTACACACCGTATAGTTTCTTATGGGAAACTTTGAAATGTGTAAAAGTTAGATCAGAGGTCTCCATAACCGCTAAAAAAATGGTTCCGAAGACAGGAAAGATAGAGGCACCATTTAGTAAGGAGATAAGGGAAAGCGGAATCAAATGAAGAAAGCTGAGAAAGAAGTTTATGAAACAAAATAAAAGCCGAAGAAGAAAGTAGTAGGTGCTGAAAAACAGGACAGCAATGAACCGAAAAAAAAAGGTCTTTAACATAACAAAAAAAAATTTTATTTCAAGAAAAAAAAAACCTACTTAACTCTCAGCTTGGTCTCTCACACATTTTTCCCTATGGGAGTGCTAATTCTCATAGAATTAGTTGTATCACGCTGAGGAGAATAAATGCAGCAAAACGCAACTCCAAATAACAGCTTGGGATTGAACTTCGTTTGAAAAACAAACACGCTATAAACTGCACAGCAAGGCTTGCCAAAATCCCGTCCCCTTAAAGGACGATCGAACGTCCAAGAAATAGAACAGCCTCTAATCTCTGCAGAAGCTCACACAATATTCGCTAACAGGCACACCAATCCCAGATCTTTGTTCTTCAGCCATGACGGCTTTCATTAATAATTCACAAAGAGCTTTTAACAGCGTGAGGCTGTCAGTGTTTGTAATGCGTCAGTTTACAGTTGGCGAAACCTTTCACAGTGGGCCAGAACAATGGAGAAGAAGCGGTCTAGAGTGTTCGCAATTTGAAGCATTATTATTCAATTCTAGGTCGAATCACAGTTGTCGCACAATTAAGGCGACTCTCGCAACTCAGCGCGGCTTTCATTTGACGCAAGAGTAAGAAATTATAATGTAGTACTGAAAGCAGGCTTTATATACGTACTTATTATGAGCAGATCACATTATTAGGTCAAGCCTCCCTAAAGAAAACAAAGGTGCTTCCAAAAGAGAAAACGGGGGATGGTATCGTTTGGTATAAAATTAAAAGAACAGGGAATCAACGCACAAGGTGTCACCGCAGCTTGCGTATAGAAATACCATTAATTAATGAAAGAAGTTTATTAAACAAAGTAAAAACTGAAAAAGTAAAAGGTGCCACCAAGAAAGGACAACAGTGAAACAGATATTTGAAAACAGCCTTTTCTATTTTAACAAAAGGAAGTCCAATGTAAGGTTCAGTTCGGGACCTCACATCTTCCACCTGGTAGCGCTAATTCCCATTCCCACAATAGTTTCATCCCCAACAGGGGTTTCATCAAGGCCCACGAGTGTATCGAAACGGAAATATTTGTGAAAAAAGTATGTGTGGAAGAGGTTCACAAAGAGAAGAGACGAAAAAGGACAGGCAAAATTAAACACAGAAGCTCAGAAAGGAGGCATTTCAGCTATAACTCCACGCTTCTGACACCACGATAAAGCATCCGATACAGAAGCAACACCGGGTCCACTAAGCTGGTCAGGCGTACACAGGAACACCACGCGTCCAGTGAGTAATCAAAAGGTAGTCAGATGACTAATGGCCTTCATGCGGCGCCCCGAAAGTAAAAAGGAGACTTCATTTTGCCACGTCACGAAACTAAACTAATGCAAATAACTCAAGTAAATTGAAGTCTCGCATGCCCTTCTAGGTTGTTTCGTCAGACCTTCAGAGAGAAAATCAATGTAGTGAATGATCATGGAAATAAACTCGAGCGGATCATCAACTAAAAGTTGATTTCAATTGACAACTGCGGAACTTCCAACGCGAACAAGGCCCTTACTTACATGGCCGATAATTTGATTCGTTGGTACAAAACATAGCTAATGTAGAAAACCAAGCATAGTCGATCAGCAACTGAAGCCTCAAAGTTATTTTTCAGCCCACTGAAAATCACTAACCAATGTCCAAAAAAGGTATCATCTGCTATTTAAAATTCAAGTTCTCCATCATTATAAAAATCACAACATTCGTAGAAAAGTGGAGGAGCGAAAAGGTGGATGAGCTACCTAGAGAACACTACATAGAAACCTCGCAAGAGAGAGAGAGAGCACGAAGCTCTCGCAGCAGTCTCGATTATTATTAACATATGCAATGAGCGGCAGAGCCGTCACGTGTGGCTGTCTGTCTTGTCTCAACTGTCATAAATTGGACACCGAAATGCGGAGACAGACTCTCCATTTGCAGGGTATTAGCGGGTCTTGGACAGCGCGCGCCTGCTGACGCCATTGCAGCTTACGCTGAACGCTCGATTGGTGGTACCAGAGAGGCTTGGAGCTATAAGTAAATAATGCCTTCAAATCTGACAATCTATCCAAGAAAAAGGAGGTCTTTTTGAAATTGAATAACGCCCTCAACCCTGCAAAGTTATTGAAAAAGTTATTTTAAATTGAATGAACTGTTTCGGATACACGAAATCCTGAGAAAACACCAGAAATAGGTACAATTCAAAATGCTCAAAATACGCCGCTGCTAAAAAAGAATTTTTTTCTGAATTTCAGAAAAAAGTCTTTAAATTCAGGTACTTTAAATCAATAACAATTCGGACAGTTTATTTCCCTTACTGAAGCAGTTAATCCAATTTGACACCACCCAACCCAGAACAATAGGTTAAGCATTTATTCACAAATCATTGGCCGGAATATTACACACATCAAACTTCTTAAAGAAACTTGCGAAATTGTGAAAAGGAGCATCTTTAAAGCAGACAATATTACACGGCCAGATAATTTTCCCCAGGATTTCAAATTTGAATCACACACTACGAAAATCACCGTTTCTGGTGAGGGTGTAGGTCATGAACACGCACAGTACATTCAAAATAACAAATCACGCACGCTTACATTGTTCCTTCATACAAAAGCTAGAGTAGGCATTCATTAACAAAGGCTTGAACTTTCCAGAACAAAACAAGAATGACGAGTTTGTATAACACGAAATGATTCTCGAACTCCCTTTACTCCACCGAATGCAAGACAACCATCGCATCGCCCTTGAAATCACGGGCTCAGAAAAGAGCAGGAAACGCTTTTACGGTGGACGCGGCTCGTACTTCCGGGGCTGAAGCTCTACCTAAGCCTGTTAACATTGAAGTGAATTAAACGCTCGGCTTATAGATAGGCGTTAAGGAATCAATTTATATTGTAATTTAATATTTTCATCGCCACGGGATTGATGAACTTTCACCATTTAAATCTTAATGCAAATCGTCCCAGTTAACAGAAATCGCCCGAATGATAAAGAAAACCTAGATCGATGAACTTGATGTTTTGCAGAGAAGGGCTCGATTACGGCCAGTCTAAATCATTTTGTTGACAAGTTCCAATACAGCTGAAAAATAATAACGTATACAATTAAGATTTAGCTCGCAAATCGCCTAGCCTGAAAGCCTTGATTGACAAACAACCTCTATTAGCTTTGATCCTCTCAGAATCGGATCAAAAAAGCGCCGGATTCTATTTGATGAATCGAAACCCTTCGTATATCTGATAGGAACGTAAAATTGCTCGACAATATCGAGCTGATCTAATCCATCATTATAGCACGGCTCCTATTTGACAGCACGTGTTAGTGATAGAAGTTTGCAAGAGCGCACATGACAGTGTAGTCGCTTAGATGCGACATACAATCCAAGTCGTACAAAACGAGAAACGAAACAAACATAAAAATTCACCTGTATATAACTCGCGGTAATGCATAAATATAGCAACACGTTATTTTCACTATTCCCGAAAGATTGAAGGCAAAAAAAAAATTATTTCGATGCACATTTGAGAATTTGAAAGTGAAACGAGAACAGGACGACTCAAACCTGAGAAATAATTTATGTGGTTCCAATAAAAGAAATCAGAAACATCTGTAGCATCTTGTTTACTCGTCCGAGTTCTGTGAATGAAGAGAGATCAAAGACACGAAAATCTACGCTAGAGACTGCCAGCATTTAGTTTTGTATAATCTACTCAACACCGATTAGCTGTGAACAGAAATGACTGAAACAATTTTGAATATTAAAAACAGTTGAATGATATTCTGTGTCCCTTTTGATGGAAGCCGCAATTGCAGGAAAAAGACAAAGTAAATAAGTGTAAGACTTGGTCTAACTAACAAAAAAGACAAGTTCATTAAATAAAATCTCAATATACGTTGAGAATACAAAAAATTACTTGCTATATAGCTTTCATCAGCAGGCATCATTTCTAGATTTACTTCCCCACAGTAAAAGCGAAATTCAGTTCGAGATTCGTAAAAATAACTCTCATTTTTCGTTCATCGACCGAGAGTCAGTAGGATTTTCAAGAGCATTTACGCTAATACCTTTGGATATCAGGTCTGGCTCGTCTCAGCAGTGCCCATTTTTAAGCCAAAAAGCATAAAATTTTAAAATTACTCACCACTCCAGAAGCGCGACTCGCCGCTGCATCATTCTGATAGACTCACCTGTAAAAAAAAAGATGCAGTCACAAATTAGAAAAAAATTCATTTAAAAGAAGGGAAGTTTTAAAGTCGTTCCTAATTAGGCAGAGAATCGTTAGAATATTCGAGCAGCGCTCGCTAACGAAGTATCATTAAAAAGTCCTGGAGTTTGAGCAGAAAAAAATAGTTCATTACTTCCATTTTGATCAAAGAAAAAGTTTGTGCCATTAAGAGAAATAAGAAACCAGCTCTACTTATATAATTCCTTTCCAAAATTGAGTTAGTGATACAATACATGTTTTCACGCCTTAATTGGACAGCTGCGCATCAGGTTTACAAATTGCTTTTTGGCCGAGAAAGATTCCCTAGCACCTAAAACACAGAGCATGAAGAATACAAGATATGACCGAGGAGAGAAGTTGCTTAGGAAACATCCTACAAAGGAAAATAAAATTTTCTGAACTTCAAAATCAAGCTCAACATTAAATTATGAAACAGTAACCTAACAAGTTCGTGTGTCGGAGAATCTGAAGGAAAACCCAAGTTCTCATGGATGCTAGCTAGGAGACACGCTACCATGTTTTTTTGAGAAAAATTCAAGAACGAACACTTTCAAGATTTCATATAACTTAACAAGTGTCAAATACTTAAATAACACGACCACGTTATCGATACTCTAAAATCCACCTATTGTTCAACGTTATGCATTTACTGCATAAAATTTCTCATTTCTCAGTAGTCTTATTCACACCAGTTTATGCCTCAATTACTACTTTCAAAAAATTACCAATGTCAGAGAGAAAGGGTAAACTAATTTTGATTAAATCGATGCCCCAAAAACCGGTGAAGGCGGAGGGTGAGGGTTGGAATGATGTGAAGATGTGCACATGTAGAACTTTCGTGAGGCTTAAACTAGAGACAGTTTGCTTCAAGCATCACAAATTTTCTTGTACATCCATGCGAGGATCAAGGTTAAAAATCTGACTGGAAGCACTTTTCTCCTTAGATGTTCTTTATTTCACATGTGATTAAATTTCTCCACATGGTTCAAACGAATTTGTTCTAAATAATTCAATTTCACGTGAATCACCAAGAAATCCTCTGTCCTTGCCTCCATTTCATACTTTTCAAGACATTTTAAAACTTTCTCATCAGCGTTTTTTTTTCCGACATGAAACAAATTTCGCGTGCCTTTTTACCTTCTGTCGCGACTTGATCATACTCTCACACAATTTTCCTCTCGTTAGATTGAGCTCCATTGAAGAAGCGAAAACTCTCGCATGCGTCCGTTAAATATACCATTCACTGGAAATTATTGAAGCTCGCAGCCCATGTTCCGCACCGCCAGGCAATTTCTGGCAGCTTCTAAAAGTTGAAACCGAGTTGCCGCATGGTAGCAGGGTTGCCAGAGTGATATTTTTCTTGCAGAAATTAACTAGTTTTTGGTAGGTGAATAAAATAAAATATTGAATAAATAAATACACTACGAAGAAAGCTCAGCACACAGCCACTCTACAGTGTTTTCAAATACTGGCCGGTATGTAGACTCGAATTATATTACACAAAATCGTAAACATGGGGATTAGGGGCCGAAGAAAAAGCAATTCGTTAACACTGGGTTGGATTGATGATTATAAGTTAGTTTCAGTATCCCTTACCACAACAAAAATATTCGAAGAGAGGAAGGACAAAGGCACCATTCAATATGGAGTTAAGGGAAAGCGGAATCTATGCACAAGGTGTGTTCCCGCACAGGATCTCGTGCACATAGAAACAGTAAACTGAGAAAGAAGGTCAGAAAGCGAGATAAAATTTGAAGAAAGTAGTATGTGCTGAAAAAAACATGGCAGTAGTGAGTTAAAAAATATTTTCTCTAATAAATCTAAACACGCAAAATTTTAACCCAAAGAAGGCCTACGTAACTTTCAGCTCGGGACCTCATGTTTCCCTCTGGCAGTGCTAATTTCTATAGATACAATAGTTGTAACCCCCTAAGGAGTGAATAAGATTATGATTTCAAGTTTTCATAGTATAACAATGAAAAGTAAGAATTTTGAACCCCATTTCAATTGAAATACGAACAATATGCAAAAAACTAAACCATAAAAAATCCCTTCACTAAACGCGTAAAATACACAAAAAAAAAAATTCGAACCACGATGGCACTTAAAATAAGAGACGTTAAGTAGAGAGACTAAACAGGGTTAAATGAACATTTATCGGTTGAACACTTGAAACCATCCAAGGCTTCAGAACCACCAAACCCTAACGAAAGGGATTCTTAGTTCAGGGCATTTATCAACCTTTGATGTAGCTTTTCATTAGTTAGGTACAAACTTAAAACCACAACAAATGATTCTTTGGCCAACTTTTCATTTTGAATAGCGCGTTCCTTTTCGTATTTGATGGTGTATCAGTGACGAAGATCTGCAATATTCGAATTACAGTAGACTTCCTGACAGCCGGACATGTCCGGACGTCAAGTTATTCCGTTGTCAAGTCATCCGCATGAAGATAAGAAAATTAAAGATTTATTGAAACGTAAATTACTTTATTGCAGGTAAAGTTTGTCGGAACATTACAAACATAGGAACATTTGCAAGAATTGCATGTTCACATTCAAAAACGAAACATCACATTTGTGGCTAGACTAAACCAAAGAATAACACATGTTAAATTAATGTTTCTACGATTGTAATAAATATGAGCTTCATTTTACTGTAAGTAATATAACGTTAATTGTTATTATTCATCTGTGTTATCGTTCATTGCCTCTTCGAATACATGGCAAACAATGCTAATAATATTCATTGCATGTCCGGTTGTCATAAACTCCACCGTATTACCAAGATATGTACAATTTGGAATAATAAATTTGAGCGACATTAAAAGGACATGGGATTTCAGGGCCCTATCGACGCAGTCCGGTAAAGCAAAACAAACATGAGACAGTAACAAACTTTTACAGGCGGGAAGATAAAACAAGAACGAAGCAACAAAAGTGCCAACGAAAGAGGTCAATATTTGGGCCACGCCCACGGCAGAAGAACAAAAGAAGAAAAAGACGTCTTGAAAAAAGTCTTAAGTAGGATCACGGAACAGAATTTTGGGACTCTACGAAGAAAGTTAAGGTGAAATCTCAGTTGCTAAAGTGCCGGCCGTCAGAATGCTCCGTAGATAATCTCGGATACCTGAAGAACCAAGTCTTTTGTCTTCTCTGAAAAACAACCAAAGAACCTTTTGACAGGAATAGTCGCGATCTGTGCAACTCTAAGTGATGGACCGCGAGCCATCATCACCTGCTCATGCACGGTGAATTCCGAGAAAAAGCAGCTACAGTACCAAATTTAATAATTTAGCTCACGCACTACAGTAAATAACGTTCAAGCGGGGCTGTAAAGTGTGGACACTGGACGTGTATGAATAAGGTCTTCATGGAATTGTGAGGGTAAAATCAAGCTCCGAAAAAAATAGTTTGTCAAAAAGGGCGAGTTTTAATAATTTGCACAGCCCGAGGGAAAGACATAGTGTAAGTGAACGCAGCATATCTGCCATGCCACAAAAATGAATTCTATTTACGCTTCTCACATGTATAAAACAGTACCTTCTCAATTATCGTCAAACAGCCAAGACACTGCCCGATCATATCCAAAGACAGACAATGAAACGCTTCTACCTCGTTGAAATAATGAACTCATTTGTTTTAACGATCCAACTTGCAATTCACGAGAGAATTACGTATTTAAAATTTTCCGGACTTCACATCCGATAGTTCGTGAAGCAATGGTACATAAGGCATGCCGAGAAAACAGGATTTGAATATTAAAAATACACGCATTCATTATGTTGTCAAGCTTTCGAAAAGTGAAAGTGATGCGTTAAAAAAATTGGAAAAGGCAAGGGAAACCAAGTGAAATAAAACCAAATCAAAACAACTCGTGCACACGCATTTCAAATTAATTATCCGTGATGATGAACGTAAGATTTCGCCTCTCCACGAACACTCAGACAACAGCTGCACAGGTCACCGTGCTGCCGCAAAGATAAGACTCAGCTCCAAGATGGAACAGACTTTTGCCTGTCAGTGACCTTGCTCGTCCACATCACACCCACGAATATATCAGCAACTCGTATTTAAAATCCTTGGTGGGTGGAATATATTTGTTGAGTAAAATGAAGAATAAGAACGTCGAATCAAGAAAACTTCGCACATTCAAGTACTTTTCGGCCTCAACATCCTGAAAAATTAAGGAGAATAAATTTATAACGAGTTGACAATAAAATGAATTCAATTCTAAATGTGTACGATAAAAATTACAAAAATTTGGTTGGCCCATGGAATTGTTCAAGTTCACTTTTTAAATAACACTTTACCCAGGTGTCGGAAAAGGGTACCGGCTTGACCGGAGTTAACCGCCACTGCGTCTTGGAATTAGTTTTAAGGCATTTTAAAACCAATGTACAAGATTACATGTATCAGGCCTGATTGGAATACATCCTTTCTCTTCTTTCATGCAGAGCGTCATCATTTTACATGAGTGTTAAGGCGTTAGGAAATCCAGGCTTGTGAATCCAGGTCTTCAAAATCGGAGAAGTAATCATACTGATCTAGAGAGTTATATTACGCGGAGCAGCACGCCGAAGTCAAGTGTCCATGGTCCTCACGACGCCAAGTGGAGGAGATTATAAGTACAAGTCCAGCACAGACATGTCCCAATGTTGCAGTCTGCGTCTCACAACGCAACAAAAAACGAAGAAATAACGAAAATTATTTTAGGAGAAACCACGTTACTTGAATCCGTCTCTGCTAACTACAACAAACCTGCACGGAGAAAACTTTTGAAACGTTGTTACTCTTATAACTATATCTTCCCCTCTGAAACAAGACGTATAAAATAAGTGATGGATTTTTATTGAGACAACACAAGTATTTGGGCTGCACCATCAAGTGATCTCTAACTCTGAGCAAAAAATTTCCCGTAAACCCTTAAAGAAAAATGACTCGAAAGATAGGCATCAAATTTGTGTAACTGAACGGAATGAAAATAAATTTAATTTGTGTGCATCAAATTTGCGTGAATGATCAGGATTAATATCTTGAACATTTCACGAGACGACTCACGAAATGAAAACGGACTCACAAAAGCTGATTTCAACTCCTCCCTAGGCAGCGTATCGTGCATGTCATCAGATAATTTCCTCATTCGGATGCTCCGAATAACGACAAGAAATCTGAAGCAATATTCATTCAAAATAAAATTCCAGGGTAGATCATTAAAGCACCATCCCACAAAGTTATTTTCATTGAGATTTGCTGTCTCTTCCTTCGAACGAAATAGAGTCGCATGAAACGCTCCGGTTCTTTAACAGGGACGGGCTATAGAGTCTAGAGCGCTCCTTGCTAGGGCTCATCTGGTCTCTCTCTTTACTTCAACTACGCCATGGAACTAAACGGCTAACTGTTCCAAGTTTTGTGCATTTGTGTGTTGAGATTAGATTAGATGTTAGTTTAAGAGACCCTACCGCAAACAAAGGCGTTCTAAAGAGAGGAAGGAGGGAATCGCCATTTAGCAGATTAGATTATTAGTTAGTCTAAGCCTCCCTATCCTCAACAAATGAGATCCAAAGAGAGGAAGGAAGAAGGCACCATTTAGTATGGAGTTAAGGGAACGTAGAATCTATGCAGAAAGGGCATAGAAAAAGTAAGATGAGAAAGAAGTTCATGAAGAAAGAAAGTACATAGTAGGTGCTGAAAAAACCAGGACAGCAGTGAACCGAAAAAAGATGGTCCGTAACAAAACAAAAACCCATTCTATTTCTACAAAAAAGAAGCCTACCTTTAGCTCGAGCCCTCACATAGTCCCCCTGGGAGCACTAATTCCCATAGATACAACAGTTGTATCCCCCTGAGGGGTCGCCATTTAGCATGCAGTTAAGGAAACGCAGAATCTGTGCCCAAGGTGCATAGAAACAGAAAGTTGGCAAAGGTTTATGAAACAAGATAAAAGTTGAAGAAGAATGTTGTAGGTGCTGAAAAGCAGGACAGAAGTGAACCGAAAAAAAGTGGTCCTAAACGTAACAAAAAAAACTTTTATTTCAACAAAAATAAGGCCTACCTCTCAGCTCGGGCCCTCACACGTTTCCCCCCTGGAAGCGCTAATTCCCATAGATACAATAGTTGCATCCCCTTGAGGGGACTACCACGTTAATATCCCTTGTGGTACGCAATAGGGAGTAAATTTGATAACTAAATATCCAAAAAATAAAAACGATACACATTTTCACTATGCTTCAGGAAAAACAACGTTCCTCATAAGGTTAAGTGGAGCTCGAGCTGTGCAGGCACACAGGCAGCAAACACGGAACCAGCAAGCTCTCAATAAAAACACGCTGCAACAAGAGGTCTTTGATAATTCCCGGCTGTATATTGAACTAAGGAGTAATACTCATGATCTGCTCGAACAGATCAGTGATTACAATCTTGAACGGCATTATTATTATTAAATAAGAAAGTTTTAGCCTCCCTTAACCACGACAAATATGTTTTAAGAGAGGAATGAGGAAAGCACCATTTAGTATGGAGTTGAGGGAACGCGGAATCTATGCACAAGGTGCACAGAAACGGTAAGATGAGAAAGAAGTTCATGAAACAAGAAAAAGTTGAAGAAGAACGTAGTAGGAGCTGAAAAACAGGACAGCAGTGAACCGAAAAAAGATGGTCCGTGACAGAACAAAAACCTATTTTATTTCAACAAAAATGAAACCTACCTAACCCTTAGCTCGGGCCCTCACATAGTCCCCCTGGGAGATCTTGAACGGCAATGCTTGTCAATGTGATGCTAGTCTATGTGTTTCTATGTAGAGAGACTATCTCAAACACTACTCAAGTAATGAAGTTCATTTAACTCGTTCAAAAACGAAACACAAAAATCTATAATTACTGATTTCTAATGACAAATTGTCAGCTTAAAGAATATACACAGCATGGATTTACTGTTTAATTGGCACAGTTTTGAATCGTAAGCAAAAGCTAAATCCAGGCGTAAAAGAGCTCTGAGAAAACCGTCTTGAAAGAAAATCATGCAGGAATTTCATACCTGATAGCCGCACTGCTGTTTTCTTCATTAAATATTACCTAGTTGTTCAGAGATTAAAGTTAGCCCTTTTCCATCCACATAGTTGAGCCTTTTTTGACTCGCAGTTCAATGTGAAGAGAATGAGCTTATTCGTCTACCTTCGTTGGTACGTAATTGTGATGAAATTTCGATAGGCTAAACTTGTGTGACTCTGATAAATTGTATAAAGTTGGCCAATATTACCACAAACAAATGCACGTGTCACGGTAGGAAGGGGATGGGGTGGCGTCAGGCGCCTTCCCCTTCCCCCCGCATTCGTAGTGAGGGATTTCAACCTCATAGTGAGAGAGGAAACGGAAAATTCAGAGCGGAAGAAACACAGAAGGAGGAATGATAGAACAGGTGGAAAATAGAGACAGAGTAGCTACCGATCTGCTCACCCACTCCAGTACCTCAGGTCAACACGGGAAATAAAACAACTACTTAAGCATTTGTGATTAATTCATTTTAACGAAGCAAATGAACACAAGAATGGCCTGAAGCATCCTAAACAAACACAAAAGATTTATGAAACCCCATCCTAGCGGAAACACTTGCGCGCCACTCTGCAACACAACGCAACCTAGGCACTGTAGCTAGGAACACATCCTCCGCACATCCAGGCAACGTTGGCAAGCGCGAATAAGCACAAAGTATGGAATTGCAGGTATCTCTCAGCGCCTGTAAACCTTACGCTCAGCCGCCTTTTTTTTCTTCCCTGATGTAGCTGGGTAGACGGCCAGGCAATGCGGCCTCAGTTCGATCTGCACCATCTTGTAGGCAGTGCAAGGCAGCCTCAAGCTGCGTTTCGTTGAGCCACCCAACCCTGAGAACAATGGCG
>JACJUY010000266.1:149853-180720 GCA_014220935.1 Platorchestia sp. MABIK
CTGACAGCACCTTTCTTTCCTGAGAGCATCTTTTCTGACAGTACATTTCCTCTCATGAAAGCACATTTCTTCCATGACAGTACATTCATTCACGACAGAGGTACCGCACGCAACAGCAGCAGCACGTAGCCAAAGCAGCAGGCAGCAGCAAGCACGCCGCATAGAGTAGCAGCAGCAGCAGACCACTGCATGTGATACAAGGCACGCAGCAGAAATGCAGTCACCGCTCACACCGATGCAGAGGCAGGAGACCAGGCAGCAGCAGTACCAGCGGCGGCGGCTTCGCTGAGGGTCCAAAGTGCAGCGATGCCTGGTGCGTAGAAACTCGCGCGTACACAGCAGTCGGAGCACACGGCAGCGGCTGCGGTGCACACGTGAAGGTTTCCGAGTTCGATCAGCGGCGCCCCCACGTGGGACATCACGCTAGACTGCGCAACCACGTGGTGTCTACTCGCCGAGGCTTCGTCGCATCTCAACACGTGCGCTTAAGCAAGCAAATTTGCACGGATGACCCCAAATGATAGGCGTATAATTTCGCATGTGGGACGGACGTAGGGACCAACTCCACACGGATAAGCCCATGTGATGGAAGTACAAATTCCATAAAAATGACAATCCTTGTTTCAACATATATACTCGTTGAAATTGAGTACCTCTTCATTATTCCCGTAACTTCCATTTGTCAAGATCAATTATTAAAGTTTTAAATCAAGTTTCAAACTAACTCGAAGCGCTTGTAAAGAAACTACTTGAAAACAAGGTGCTAGAATACGCATCCCTGTAGCATGTTTAGTCGATAGCCCTTTCGGTAACAGATCGCCCTAGATGCCTCGCCGCACGAGTGGCACAACACGGTGCACTGCTAAATTACAGCTTACTGTAGGTTGGCTATTTCTTAGCGATTGCCCAAGCGTACTGCTAAATGCTAATGACCAATAAATACTTCAAATTGTTCAAGTACGCGAGGCACCCAGTGCAAAATACAACTATTTAGACACAAAACACAAAACTTTTACTTCTTCGTGCAAAGTAATAACCTAATAATCAAAATTTCAACGGCAAAATATTTACACGTACAAGGAATACGAACAACCAGTTTGCTCCAGCTTTCACCGCACACAATGTGACACACATGCTAACAAAAGATGATCAAAACACGCATCATCATGCACCGCACAGTTCTCAATCATCATTGCAGCGCTCCACAATAACGTCCACTCTTGCACAACGACGGGCGCCGAACACGGAAAAAAAGCGGACAAGGAGGAAATTCCGTGGAAAATTTGGTGCGGTGGTAACTGCCGGGTGCGTGAGCTACTGATCACCACATTGCACAGGACGCCGCAGCTGCGAGAACCTCCCATCATCTGGGGACCGTGCGCTCTGTCTCTGAGAGTGGGTCTTGTGAGAAGCGAGTCACGTCGCACCGGCTACACGTATTCCCATCTATGTCAAGGAGAGACTCGGCTTCATTCTCATGTTGCTTGCACGTGATTTCTGCATCACCGAGCGCTCCGAGTTTACTCTATAATGAGAAGACATTAAATTGAACATTGATACAAGGTTTTACGTACGTGTTCAACTTGAAGAGAAAACACGTGAATAAGAATGGATTAATATCTAGATTAGATTAGATTATTAGTTAGTTTAAGCCTCCCTATCCGCTACAAAGGCGATCCAAAGAGAGGAAGGAGGAAGGCACCATTTAGTATGGAGTTTAGGGAACGTGGAATCTACGCAGAAAGGGCATAGAAACAGTAAGATGAGAAAGAAGTTTATGAAACAAGATCAAAGTTCAAGAAGAAAGTAGTGGGTGTTGAAAAAACAGGACAGCAGTGAACCGAAAAAAGATGGTCCGTAACAGAACAAAAACCTATTCTATTCCAACAAAAAGGAAGCCTACCTAACCCTTAGCTCGGGCCCTCACATAGTCCCCCTGGGAGCGCTAATTCCCATAGATACAACAGTTGTATCCCCCTGAGGGGGATTTATATCTAGTCCAGAGTAACAAAATATTATTGATATCACTACGTACATCAATACTGTTCATAATAGCCGTTAGTTCTTAATTTGTTTGTATCTACAAATCAATCGCGCACGGCTTCCAGTGTTAGGAAAAAAGTGGCTTGGCCACAGGTTTAGAGAAGTTAGATCGGGCCTCCCTAACCGCAACAAAAGTGTTCTCAAGACAGGAAGGAGGAAGGGATCATTTTGTAAGGACTTTAGGGAACACAGAATTTATGCACAAGGTGTTTTGCCACACAATGGAAAAAGGTTTATGCAGCAAAATAAAAATAGAAGAAATTAGCAGATGCTGAAAAAAGCAATGCAGCAGTGAACCGGTTAAAAACCGTCTTTAACACAACAAAAAAAAACTATTCAATTTCATAAAAAAAGGCTTATCTAACTTCCAGCTCGGGATCTGACATTCTCCCTCTGGGAGCGCCAACTCGCATATACACAATCAATAGTTGTACCTCCTGAGGAGATAACCATCATAATTAAATGACGTCCGTACACTAACGAAGCACTACCTAACGCTGCCATTTTTGAAGGGCTGTATACGGTAGTAAGCACAAATCACTTCTAACAAAATATGGTGCAGTGGTCACAAAACCGCTCACGGTCGCACACCTCGCACGCAAGTGCATTAACGCACACGGCGCGTATGTGGGCGTCAACAAAAGCAGATATGAAGGATCCATTTGTGGCATGACGTCAGGCATGAAAGCAGCGGTGCCAGCAATTATAAGAAGGCAGGATGCACGTTACCACAGAGACAGCACAGCACGAGAGAAGAAGACGCTGGGCGACGAGTTGCACCACCATGCGCCGACCTAAAGGGCGACGGCAAGGTCAACTTTCCTAGACTCGAAGCGAGACGCGGAGCAACGCCGGTCGAGTTCCTGTGTTCTCGACTCAAAATGTCGAGTTGGTAAGGGTGAATTTCGTAGGTAGGTGTAACGCAATTTGGCCACGCACCTGTTTTTTCTAGTTAAATTAATTCTACAACAGTTAAGAACTTAAATGATTTGATTAAATAAACTTACCAACAATCTTTCACGGCGAAGGTAATCACAGCGTTGTTTTAACGCGGACAAAAAGCACAGAAGCGAATTCTATACACGGAACGTGATTACATGTTAGCCTGCAAGGAGATCCTTGTGAGACGCAAAGACCCCAACTTTCTCCCTTGAGATAGTGGCACAATTTCCCTTCAGACAGTGTTAGTTATCACTTGGGACCCATATTCGACCAGCGTACAGAAGTCGCAAACGCACATGACGATTCTATACAAACACAAAGCTCGATCTCTGTTTCTGACGTAAAACAGGACCCAAGGAGTCTCAACAACTATGAATTGATGCTTTCAGTCTCATAGAGCGGCGAGTTAGTTCTATTGTAAAAAGATTCAGCACAACGAAGGCTTATGGCTCTCAACCCCGCAAGTAGAGGCTAATGCCCTTCTAAGCTGCAGGATCAGAGATACGACGAATTAGAGGCCAAACGAGAGTAATCTATTAACAAGGGCAAACAAGGGTAATAGTTCACAGTGTTCTGTTAAATTATCAATTTTTCACAGCATGGCCACATATTCAGGTGAAAACGACCTCACACCCTCCTTTTAACATTAAAAAATTATTTAGATCACAGATTATTTTAGACAAGTTAGTTTAAGCCTCCCTAACCACATCTAAGGTTTACCAAAGAGAGGAAGGGCCAATTCAGTATGAATTAAATGGTATGGGGAATCTAAGCACGAGGTTTGTTCCCACACAAGATCTCAGTGTAGAGAAACAGCAAGTTAGGGAGTAAGTTTATGATACAACATAGACGTAGTTGTAGTAGGTGCTGGAAAATAAGACAGTGACCAAAAAAAACACGTCTCATAGTGAAACAGAAAAACTATTTCCCTTCAAAAAAAGAAAAATCTACGCAACTCTAAGCTCGGAACCTCACATTTCCTTCCTGGGAGGGCTAATTCCATCAGACAAGTCTAGGTATTTACAGCGTTCAGAAATAATTTCTGTGTAACAGCGATGCGAGAATTTTCCCTCAGCCGTTCCCTCTGTAAGACACCATGCATAATATAGGCCGCCACCAAGATCTGACAACAGATGAGACTGCAGCTCCAACTCGATTACAAACACTGGTGTTCACGAAGCAAGAGCTGAACGGGTTGAATCCAACAAAGCACGGAGGCTTTGCGAAACTTTTTCATGCAATATTGATGCCTTCAGCCCAGCACACATACAAACGAGGCACAAAAACTGAGCACGAAGCCACCGCACTACAAAGAAATCTCCCACCCCAATTACCTATAAACAAGTTCAGCCAGCAATTACGCACATCGACTTCACGCAAAAACGAAGGTACTGGCATCTTTATTTTTGCGCAGAGGTTGATATTGATTAAGTATGAACTTGTAAACTTTCCGCATACAAAATTATAATTGACAAGTAATTTACACAAAAATCGACACTAAAAAAAACTAAGCTGCTTTGAAATGTCCACGCGGTATTTGCCCAGTTTTAACTGGTGATATTTAAGTCCTCCCAATAAATGACTTTCCGTTTCCAAGAGTGAGAAATAGGTCTCGGTGATGGTAGATACAGAGAGAATGATGCGCATTTATTGGAGTACGTACATCGATTGCCAACTATTCCATCGGTATATAAAAGAACCCGACATTTACTCCAGTTCATAGAAACGCGTCTACTTGAACACCTCACAAGAATGATAAGAATGACAAAGTAGTTTCCCGCAAAATATACAGTGCTGCAACAATCTCACATACTCCGCGTAGATTAAACATACTTACGAGCATGTGCTCTTCTATCCATATTAAAAGAACGCTTTTTCTTCAAGACCATGAAATTTACCAATGGAAAAAACAATTTCTGGAAGGAAAGGCAATTGGCTCCCACAAGCAGTCAACCATCCGGTGTGCAGGGAGGGATTTCTCGGAGACCTTAAAAAACGGCGGCCCAAAATAAATGAAATAGTTGAAATTTTGACCATTATCAAAAGAGTTCCAATTCAGCATCATTACTCCAGTGCAGTTAAAGAAAACCAGGAGTGCCACATGTATTTCACAATTTTTGCGCTCCCCAGACATAATGTAGCGGTCCCAAAACTTCTTATTCGCTGCAGGCACGTCGCTGCAGGCAAGCGGCGCGTAGCAACGGGGAGCGCAGAAGCAACAATCGAGGCTAAAGCATGGCCAAGCGGTGCTATAGCTCAAATTAGACAACGAGAACAAAGAGCAACCGATAATGTACCTTCGCGCAAAGTCATAGTAATGAATTTCTCGACATAAGGAAATACAGTCTTGACATAATGAAATAAAGTCTTGACATAATGAAATAAAGTCTTGACATAAGGAAATAAAGTTTTGACATAAGGAAATAAAGTCTTGACATAATGAAATAAAGTCTTGACATAAGGAAATACAGTCTTGACATAAGGAAATACAGTCTTGACATAAGGGAATAAAGTTTTGACATAAGGAAATAAAGTCTTGACATAAGGGAATAAAGTTTTGACATAAGGAAATAAAGCCTTGACATAAGGAAATAAAGTCTTGACATAAGGAAATAAAGTCTTGACATAAGGGAATAAAGTTTTGACATAAGGAAATACAGTCTTGACATAAGGAAATACAGTCTTGACATAAGGGAATAAAGTTTTGACATAAGGAAATAAAGTCTTGACATAAGGAAATAAAGTCTTGACATAAGGAAATAAAGTCTTGACATAATGAAATAAAGTCTTGACATAAGGGAATAAAGTTTTGACATAAGGGAATAAAGTTTTGACATAAGGAAATAAAGTCTTGACATAAGGAAATAAAGTCTTGACATAAGGAAATACAGTCTTGACATAAGGAAATACAGTCTTGACATAAGGGAATAAAGTTTTGACATAAGGAAATAAAGTCTTGACATAAGGAAATAAAGTCTTGACATAAGGAAATACAGTCTTGACATAAGGAAATACAGTCTTGACATAAGGAAATAAAGTCTTGACATAAGGGAATAAAGTTTTGACATAAGGAAATAAAGTCTTGACATAAGGAAATAAAGTCTTGACATAAGGAAATACAGTCTTGACATAAGGGAATAAAGTCTTGATATGAAGAAATAAAGTCTTGACATCATGAAATCGTGTTATGGAATGCACATCAACGTAACACACTGAGTAAGCTCTGCCGAAATTCGGTCAGGGCGATAAATTACATCACGATTACGTTATCAGCAAAGTCTAGTAAATTAATGTAATCGAATCGACCTGAAAGTTTTCAGAATCAATGTAAGAAAAACCCGACTCGCTAGGACACTTGTCATAAAAATCCACGAATACTTTTTATCTGATACACACAGCGATCGGTTACTGGTCAGTAGATCAATGCTAACTTCAGTATTGAGATAGTAGAAGGTAAGAGCAATAGCACCTGAAGGCGTTAATTCAGAACGAACAACGCTGCCGTACCTACACAAAAGCTCTAGCACGAGGGTTAAAACGTGTACGGAAAAGTTAGTGATTTTATTCATTGATTCCTTTCCATTACAAGTGCGATTTCTTCGTAGGTAAGACTGTTTTAAGCATTTAATCAGTGGAGAGTCAGTTTACTTAAAATTACATTCAAGTTTCAACAAGCAGAGAGGTAGTTAAAAACAAATTCGCTGAGTAGCGCCTCCTTTCGCCGCGTCTAATCCGCTTTCGTTTTCACACTATCAGAGGAGCTGCTTGCTCCAAACAATATACCGCACAGTAGCTGGGGCTCGAACTCGAGACCTCCGCTTCCAAAATGCAATACCACACTTTAGGATCACAGAGAAACAAAATTGAAGCCAAATGGGGAGAAAAACTTAAGTTACATCCGCACTGGAAATGTTCACACGAGAACATGCGCGAACGAGCACGCAATTTGCGTCAGTCGGGAGAGTCGCAGGCAGGATAATGAGTACGCATGATAGTAGTCGGTAATGACGGCACACTTGTGACGAACGTTCACGTGCATACGGCAGTGATGACGTAACCAGGTCAAGGTAAATCTTGGCAAGGCTCTTTTAAGGCTATCAAACAGTCTATTAATGAAGCCTGAACAACATACCCTGTACTCGAGATCTAAGAGCAAAGAAATCACATTATCAGTGTTGCTGATAACAAGGTAAATGATTCAACTCAGTATTCATGTTTTTATTATTAACATCTAAACACTAAAACAATAAACAGAGCTTTCATTAATAATTTGACTTTTAATAAATATGTAGTCACAATCAAGCTTTCTATTGTTTTCTATACCAACCATTCTGCAGTAGAAAACACAGTGCTTGACAAAAATAATATCCTAAATATATTCTTTATTTTAAACAATTACTAGAGTTCAACAAATCCTTCAGTACATTTTAGAACTTAAAGTATTTGAAACGTAGCAGTTCTATTCTGAATATTATCCACTGAAACCACATGCAAAAAGTTGAAAAATTAAAGTAACAATTTATTTTGAATGCAAGGATTCAACTTCAAGATACAAAGAAAGAGCAATAGGTGTGAATATCAAAACACTACATAGGTTCACACAGCAGACGTGACCACTCAGAGACAAGAATTAGAACCACACAACACCCAGAGCTTGACAAGCTCCGTCTCCCTGCCTTGATGCCACAACATGTCAGTCCACCTCTCTTGATCATATACGCAAGAAGATCCATAGTATCTAAACAAAACAAAGTATGTAGTGACCTCCTTACCCCAGTACCTTCACTCACTCTCCTCAGTGACCCCGAGTACACTGGCTAGCTCTTACCAAATCTTGCAGATCTGTTTAGTCTGCTTACTTCTCAATAAATATTAATGTCTGGATTCTTAAGAGAATCTTTATACACGGAACTATATTTACCAATCTATAGAATTTGTTAGATGTCAATTTTGTGGGAAGCATTTTCAACTTTCAACTCTCAAGCAAAAGTTGCACATGATCTTTATGGTCTACGTGTCTTAAGCAAAACATTTTAAAATATGCCATAAAACTACTTATTTGAAAGGTCATCGAAAAACTAAATTTGATGTTCATACTGAACAAGACATGTACTAAAAAATAATGGGAAGATGAATAATGAAAGCAAAAAATTACCACCTAGTGTCATTGCTTTCAAGAGAACAAACTATTTTAACTCAAATATTCTCTGTGAGCAAATTAAAGTGACATTTTCAGTAATATATTTACATAACAGATTGAGCCTGTCATAGGATTGTCTGAAAATCTCATGCAACATAAAGTACTGTATATGGTTTTACATTAGGTAGTTCAAGACATCCTAGCCACAAAATAGGCAATCTCAAGAGACAAGAAGGAACCATTTAGTGTGGCCTATGAAAAATGGGGAATATATGCAAAAGGTGTTTTCACAAAGGATACCTTGTGCACAGAAACAGCAAGTTAGCAATGAAAATGAAAAAAATAGAAGAAGAGATATCCATGACAAGGAAGATGACAAAAAGAAAAGTGAGCATGAAAGAGAGGTTCCATAGGCATCTATCTCTGCAGCTGACACAACCCAATAATGTGTCCTCTATTGGTACCAATCCCCATAGAAAAAAATAGATAAATCTAAGTAACATAAGCCTTTATCCCCTTGAAGCCCTAAAACATACAATTTTAGCAGCTACTTCACCTGTGAAAGAAGCCAAAAAATCTTTCACCAAGACATTGAGCTATCACTTAGAAAACAGAATTCATCTTCAAATATTAAAATTTTATTTCATAACTTTAAAAAACTGTATGTTGCTTTTTTGCTTAATCAGGACTTGGTTAACGTATTTGAAATTCTTGAAAGAAATTTTTACATTATTTGCAGATGCTTAATTGAGCCCAATAATTACTAAAGTAATTATTGCAATTATTGAAGAAGCAATTAGACCTGATGTATATTTCTACACACTGTATGAGTAACAATATCAATGGCCATTTGGACAATCAATGAAGTTGTTTCATTATCTTTGAAAAATTATACTTCTTCAAAATCAATTTTCATTCCACAGCCAATCCAAAAAAATTTTGCTTGTTAGATCTTAGTTTGAATGACTGCCATATGAATAAAGAACAGCAGTTCTCAAATGTAACTGGAGATCAAAATCTCCAAAAATAAATTAATATTTGTATTATGAAAGAGTCAAGAAATTATGGTATTTCTTCAAAAAAAGAGATTAGCTTTTAATAAAGTTCAACTAAGTATATAAATTTAAGATTTTGAGAGATTTTTTTTAAGCTACGAAAGAAAAGCAAACTCACAGCTTAGTTATCACAGGTCACTTTTTTCATCTTGGAGCATCAATCTTGATACAAAACTTGGTAGGTCAATTATAGTAAGCACACTAATATGCTGTACATCAAAATTCTTGTAATAAGAGATCAATTCCAATACTACCCATTACAGCAAAAAATATGCAAGATATAAAAAATAAAATAAATCATTAAAGCTAACTGAATGAGAAGTGAAGGACATAAACTCGGCAATATTAAGCATGAGCCAACATTTGTAAGCTATTTCTATTGTTTCTCGTACTGGAAATTATTTACTTTAAGAACGCCATAACGCCATGCATTTTTTTATTTATGCTCCAATTGTTATGGAACTTGCATAATATATGTAAAATATATTTTAAAATACATTTCATTCCTGGTATTTTTTCTTAATATCTTTCCAGATAACAGTGATATAACATCCTGCGCTTTTCTGAGGACATGTTGATTAACGCTGCGTGCTTTCAGTTTATGTATGTCTAGTAAACAAAGTCAGATCTAGGTTAGGTTAGGGTTATCACCTTTCAAAACATGCTTCTTTTGCCTACTTTCTTACTTTAATTTTCCTTTTTAGGCTGGCATTTTTAAATAGTAAATACCACCTGTTTTATTATTTGTGGTCCAATTGTTCTGAAACTTGCACAGTATTGGTAAATTTGAATTTAAACATTTTATTCATGGTATTTTTCATTTTCTTAATAATTTTCTAGAAAATTGAGGCACTATTAAACTAAAGAATTACCCTCATGGCATGTCTATCTATGTGATAGTGACTTATACGACTTTGTAAAAAGTATCTTCAGATTAATAGTGTTTATGATGTTATATCATGGAGAAAAGCAGATCAGCATGATATTTCATGTTCTAAAAATACAGGCCCAATGTAAGCTATAGTATTTTGTATTGTAATATAACATTAAATTTGAAATGTAGGGCAGTATGTAAGTTTAGGATAAGTAGATGTAGATATTGCTTTCAATGTTGGTCAAAAAGAGTGCAATAGGATTTAAAAAATCAAATCTATTGGAGGCATTTATGAAATTCAACCTAAAAAGGAAATACGGAAGAGGTTTTTTGTGTTAAAGCAAACTTTGAAATAAATATTATCAAAAATTGAATGTACCTTAATTGAAAATTAAGGAATTGAATTAGTAAACAACATGATCAATGCAATACTTTCTATTAACCAACATTGAAATAAATTATAAAAAAATGAAAAACATCCATAAATATTGTTATTCTATATTTTAAATTGCATAAAATTTATTTGTACAATTATTTCTTCAGCTGTAACATTATCATCAATTAGCCAATATCCCCAACACAAACATTGTTCAAAATTGAGAATCCTTTTAAAAAAGTAGCCAGCATAAAATAATTTAAAACTTAAAATTAAGATTTAACAATTCTAACCATAGCATTTAGGAATCTATCTACATAAAATTATTTGCATTTTTGCACTATTTCTAGGTATATTATCAGTGTTTATCTCATATGTTTGGGGTTATTCTGCTCAAACTTTAGCTTGGAAATTGTCAAAATTTATTCTTACTTACTTATTCATATTAAATACAAATGACAAGTCTTTCTGCAGTTCTAGAAATCCCTTGCTTTATTTTTTTTTTTAAACTTTGATTATTGGTCAAATTGCCCAAAACACATCAAAAAAATCAGATCAAAGCCAACCATATTTAACAAACCTACTTTAACCTTTCATAATTTAAAACCTCCAAAAACGGCAGTCATAGAAAAATGCAATACTGCAAAAATACCTACCTCCATGGAATATGAATGTTAGTTTGTACAAGAAGTTAACCAAAAACTCTATTCTTCATTTTTTGTACCACATGCTTTTTACAAGCTATCAATATTTTAGAAGGTGAATTCAGAATAGAGTGCATTTCCTTTCAAAAAAATTATGCATGTACTCTACCAGTTATACTGAAATTTTTAACTTAGTGTCATAGAAAATTTACCTTTAAATTAGAACTTACCTGACTGTTGCAGATAAAATAACTTAACCGTAACAAGAGTTATGGTAAGCAAAACCTTGATGTTTAGCAGAAGCTGATTTTCAGTACAGCAATCAGATCATGGGTAGTCATTAACAAATGTTCAAATATTTCACAATCATAGCATATTAAACTAAATACATATTTTTAATTATTAGATATTGATAACTTATATTTAATGAGGTTAAATTCAAAAGCTTCAACTTAGATGGTTTGTGGTTAGGCATTAGCAAATCTGTAATTGAATTTTGAATATTGTTATCTAGCTTTCTATACCTCACATTTAAATTTAATGGGCCCAGATCTGTAAAAAAATCTGTTAGAATTCAGGTTAGTCTTAATCAACCAAATGTTTTCCTTGCATCAAAACCTGTGGACAAAATTTCATTCAAAAATGTTGATCATTTACCACTACAAGTAAAGATGCTAGAGTAGCTTATTTCAAAATTACTTACCAATAACATCTCCCAGCTGATGTCTAGCAACAAAATAGGCGTCGTCTCCAAATTTGCCAGGTCGCACTCTGTCAGGTCCGTTATTTTTCGGAAAACCACTGACGGCTGTCAATAACCTCACACGCGACTGGGTGGTGTTCGTAAGGGACACGGGCGCTGCAGCGCTCGTCGATGCAGAAATTTGCTGCTGAGAATTATTAACTGGGCCTCCAGATGTGGCGCTGTACACACCATTTGCTACGGCACGCGAAAACAGTCGCCCATAAAATAACACGCACTGCATTTTAGTTGTACCTTCACACTGAACGTATTCTACCCTCACATTTTACCCAAAAACAAGAGCACTGCACGCGCGACTCTCCTCGAAGTCTCTTCCTCGACGACTGAAATAGTAAAAGAGGAAGGTTTACAAAGAAACTGTGCTGCACACCTGGGAAGAAGAATTTGAATAGCCTGGTAACGTTTTAGGAGTTGCAGTTGCAAATGCAACATTGCAAGCAAAAACCTAAGCTGCTGAAAAAATTGTGTGCTCCCTACAGCTATTTATATGACTGGAAGCCATGACTCTATTTTTGAAATTTTCAAATTCAGGATGCTACATGTATTTGCAAATAGTTACATGTGTAGTTTCAGAGTTATTAAAAAATTACTGCATGCTGAAAATTATTTTTGTAGAATATTTAATTGGTTGTAAAAAATGTATTGAAACTATATTGAAATAAAATACTACTTCTAATCCCACACTGTCGTCATTAAAACAGAATAACACATCCAGAGTGCCCATAAAGTATCTTTATCATTTAAAAAATTTATTATAGATGCAA
Organism: Platorchestia sp. MABIK; assembly: GCA_014220935.1. Taxonomy (NCBI): domain Eukaryota; kingdom Metazoa; phylum Arthropoda; class Malacostraca; order Amphipoda; family Talitridae; genus Platorchestia; species Platorchestia sp. MABIK. The sequence goes on from JACJUY010000266.1 coordinate 162,455, forward strand.
TTGATATGATATTTTATCCAGATTGATTTTATTTTATTCAGCGTTTATTGAAGTTTTTGGTCTCATCGAATAGACTTCTGCATGAGCACCATTAGTTGCACGAAGCACATCAAGACGGTAACTGATTTCATGCTATAGATACTGAAGCATTGCCTCATCAGTTGTGGCAATGGCAGCAGTAATTCTTTTCTTTTGGCCAGTAATGTCCCGGATCTTTGGTCGAGACAAGATATCTTTAACGCAGATCCATAGAAAAATGTCCAGGGGAGTGATTTCTGGTGAACGTGGGGGCCAAGGAATTGGCCCATCCCTTCCAATCCACCAGCCTGGAAATGCGTGATTGAGGAACCCACGAACATATAGTCTCTAATACGTGGTCGAGGTAAAAATTTACAGTAATTGATATCTTATTGAAGAAAAATAGACTAATTGATGGGACTATGCTGCAGCAAACATGCCAAGAAATCGAGTACTTTATTGATGTGCTTCGTGCAACTAATGGTAACAGTGCAGAAGTATATTAAATGCGATAAAAAACTGTTTTCAACGTTGAATCCAATAGAACCAATCTGGATGAAATATTCTATCAGTTGGATTTGTAATAAATTTTGAAATGGAAAGCAATTTTATGGACACCCTGTGTTTATAAATGTTTTGTCGTTTCCTTAGTCTAACAATGATTAAAAAAAGCATAGACAAACGTAAAAAAAGTACTTATGACATCTGATTGCAGTAGGCCAATGGGGGAAAAAGGACGTTCTAAGCGTTCTCAATTTACTGAAACACGACGCAAAAAACAATCAAATATGGATCGAAACTCGTTCAAAAAAGTAAATACAATTACAACCAAAACAATTATTAGCGTTTGCAGCAAAATTTGAAAACGCAATCTTTTCCGTCTAAGATTTGTAATGTTTTGTTAACCACTTTGCCACTGTACTCGCAGTGGCACAGTTGTTAAGGGATCGGCTTTGCATGTTGGAGACGAGGGTTCGTTTTCCGGCGCTGGAGCGGCGATTTTCCCCGTAGGGTATAAGGGAAAGCTCAAGCATAACACCCCACTCAACCCAGGTGTCGGAAATGGGTACCGGCTTTACGGGGGAACCGTCATGGTGTCCTATATATAGTGTTAGTTATAAGACATTTGAAAAACCAATGCTCAAGATCATATGTATCAGGCTTGATTGGAAATAAAGCATCCTAAGATGCCGATGTTTGTTGTTGTACCATTTGATGGCAGATATGGTAGTTGAAGTGAAAATTCAAATTATTTAAATTTTTAGCAGCTGGATGCGGTCAATTCACCGCTCAATAAAACTCTCACAAACAGCTCTTGTTTGATTCTTTGTGAATGAAATCACAGTCATTCACTTGGAATCGTTGTAATCTTCATCAGTCCGAAACAATTTACAGAGGTATGCTACAACTCATCACCTGCTTCTTCATAACTACCGTGTTGAGCACTGCGAATTAATTAGCTAGCACTTGGCAAGGGCCAGCAATTTATTACACGCATCATTCTGTGAAACTGAAAGTAGACTTTCATGTATACAGAATAATGTTATCCTAAAAATAATATTCGATGTGAAAATTTGCAAATAACACAAATATCAAACACTCGTATTTCAAAATGAAAACTAAAGTTGAAAAAAAAGACATTTCAATCATACACGGTGATCTGATGTTGACCTCTTTTTTTAAACAAAATGTTCGTTTGAAAAATAACTTCAATTACTTAAATAGTCATTACAGTGTTACAGTGTTACAGTGAACTAAATATAAGAGAATCATAGATACCAATCAGAATGACAAAATTGCGGAGTGATTCCTCAGTCCCAGACATAACGAGACATGGATGAAAAGGGTGCTCTTACCCACAGGTTAAGAAGCTAATAGATACTTTTTAGATCAACTAGAGAATATTGAGGTATAGGAAAATAAATCCCCATGAACGTTGATTTTAATGTTGTTAAAACGTCAGAAGCTATGCTACGGAGCTCATCATTATGTTCAACTATTTGCAAGTTGCCAAAGAAAAAATTGCATCCGCGTAATAACAGGGAGAACTTTCTCCCAGTATATCTTTTCAGAATTTCTTCTCTAAGTTCGGTTTGGTAAAAACAGTTCGGGACAAATTGGCGTAACCATAACTGTTCTTGAATTAAGGAATCAAAAAGCTAGGAAAAATATTTTTGAGACTGGCTTTCCTGTGTCCTTTTAGCTCACCGTGAAGAAATGACAAAAAATTTTGCTCGATTTATTTATCGTCAGTCATTCGACATTGACGTCCGGGCCTTCGTTTTGCGTTGTATAGGAAGAGACCGACCAACCCACCTGATTGATTAACATTTTAACATCATTTTTCATCAAATGATTAGTATCATTTGTCAAGTATGGCCCTAAACAATTTTAAATAACTCCTGAATTTAAGATATGGAAAACTTTCAATCGAACTCATGCAAACACTTTTTGTTATCTGTGAGGGTAATGAGCAAGCCACATTAACACCTGCGTATTGAGAGATAATTTTTGATGATTTAATTTTAAGGGTTGTTTAAAGTCTCTAGCTATGTGCAAAAATAAGAAATGATACATACCTCGATCAAAATGGCAGCTTATCAAAAAAATTAATTGATATCAGGTCGTGAGAGAAGCTTCACTCATTACCCCTATGAACTGTCGCAAATCCAGCCTTGCTCCTTACTAAAGTCCTGTGCAAGACAGCCCATATCTTGCATAATTAGGGACTAGGTCTGCTTTTATAACAAACTGGCCTAAAAAGTAAGAACGCTAACTATTTATGACAAGCGGGGCAATGGTGGGAGTGCTTCACTTTCCTGGCGACCTTAATAACCTTGGACATGCATAAAATGTTCGTTTGTCTTTACGAGCGAATCCGAAGCCTCAGCTACGGATCCGAGCGAAGTTGAGGAGGGGCCTTCGCGGGTTGCTTCCTTAGATGACAACTATGAGTGGTACGGGGCGCATGTCTACAGTGTGCTCTGACCTATACCGGCCCCGCTTCAAGGAAGCTTAATCCTTGACAGAAGGCCTTTTGTGAAGAAATGTTCACCGGAACTTAATCTTCGAAACTAAGACGTCGAGGTGAGCATTCTCTTTTTCTATTGTCCTACTTGTCATAAGTTTTTGTTATTTGCAGCGTGTACTGACCCGTTCAGGGTGTCAGCTGAAGACTATGTTTCCTGTGCGAGTTAGTTCTGGAAGTTTCTCGCCGCAGAAGCGGGTTGGCGAGACAGAACATAATGAAATTATCTCCATGGATCTGGTAAAGATATACCTGGGCTTTTATTTTAGAATTAAATAGAGTTTTAATGATTAACTGGTAAGAAATAATGCCTAGGTTAAAAAAATGCTATGATGATTATAAAGCGGCAGCTTAATCGGATGCTAGTGCATATAGCTTGTAAATGCGCTTTTGAGTTGAATATCAGAAAAATTTGTGCTGTTGTAGCAGTACACCCAGGAGCGAAAGTTCTTCTATCAATTTGGCTACGTGCTGTGTAACGTGCATATAGTGTAGGCAGTTCAACAGAGAAATTTTCATATGATAAAGGATATTTTATTTCAATCAGGCCTGACACAAATCATCTTGTGCATTGGTTTTTCAAATGCTTTATAACCAACATCAGGACGCATTGGCGGTTAGCCCCGGTCAAGCCGGTACCTATTTCCGACACCTGTGTTGAGTGGGGAATTGTGGCTGAGTTCACCCTCTTCCCAACGGGGAGAATTACCGGGTGGCATAGCCGGGGTTCGAACTGCCGACACCTTCCCGTGATGGGGGCGCGTCCTGAACTACTCGACCACGGTGACCAAGGCGACTGTTTCGCTCCGGTAACATAAATTATTTGAAAAATAGGCCCCTGGTCATTTGCTGACTTTTCTGAAACGTTAACGTAGTGCGTGTTGGATATAAATTCATGCGATGTGGCGCAGAACAGAGACTTGAGAAAACTTCCCAGATTTCATCTTATCCACTCACCCATGTGAGTGAATAGCTTCATTGGACAACGATTTCCATGTCGTAAAGATAGTGTCTTCATTCTGTACCCGACTGTATTTTGGTAATGATGAAAGTACCATGAGATACCAAAATATTCGAGCCTTTACAAAATATTCAAGCCTTTAGACATTTACGATGGTGTTTTAATTTGCCTCGGTGTAGCACTTTTTGTGTTTTTCTTACTTCGATTCAACTAATAACTTAAGAGTTCCGAAGAATTCTTTAGTAGTATTTGAATTATTTATAAGTTGTCAGCCATTCCTTGGAATATAAAATATCCAAGAGATGATATTTTTCATTTTTATTCAACTATCTCTTGACAGGGTTAATCTATTAGCACGCCACGAATGGTTTGTCTATTAGTACACCTCGTATAGTTTGTCTATTAGTATGTCTCGTATGGTTTATCTATTTGTACACCACGGATAGTTTGTCTATTAGTACTCCTCGTATGAAACGTTTGTCTTAGGTCGTCTTATACTAAGAAATTTTTAAAAGCCGATATGTTGGCATGTATTTCATGTGACAACGTCGTTGAAAATAAATGGTTTTTCTTCGTTTTTTCTTTCTTACATTCTTTAAGCTTATGGAATGCCTGGTGGACAAACGTTGATGTTATAACGTTCAAGTAAGTTCAGATTCATTTTAGGATTTTTTAAAGGATATAGAATGCAAGTGGTTACGTTAGATTCACCATAGGGCATTCAAATTCATATACGAATCACCAAAATTTAATTTAAATCAAACTTTTCACGTGGATGCATTTGTGTAGCATCTGTACCTCTCCTAATTCTTTATTTATACACAAAATATTTTTGAGGCTGCAATTTTCATTTATTTTTGTTTCTAGCTTTTTCTTTACTAAATATCATGATGAAACAAATGTTTCTTGAAAAGATTTTAGCGAGGTTATTTGATAGAAGTTGACCTCTCCGTCCGTTTCCTAGTCTCTAGAAGTGAGTTAGTAAACAAACTCAGCTAGCGAGGTTGACCACGAGTCTGTCGGCAAACGTTTTAAATTCTCTGTGCAGCCATAATATTGTCAAGAAGATTAACTTGAAATAAAACGTTTGAAATTGTGTGTAGTTATTTTATTGCCGAGAAGATTTATTAGAAATAATAAAATCATGTCTATTGATCAATCGGTCACTATGAATTTTTTGTCTCGTGCGGACGGATCAGCATGCTATTCTTTGGGTAAGATTTAGTTTTGTTGCTTTGTGTAAAATTTTTTAGTTGTGTCTGCTCAACTAGGTTCATTTTTGGTTATACAATTTTTACCTGAAGCTAATTTTATGAGGAATGAAAGTACCCTACTTAGAGCTTCACTTTTAGGGTCTGCTTTCATTCTTCAGTGTTTGTGGAAGTTTGATCTAACTCTAACAAAACTGTCAAGAGTAAAATACTGAAAGAATATATATGATTCACTCATATTCATGACAGCTCAGCCATGTTACTTGATTTGCTAATGATTTCAATTGTAAAATCGGCAAAATTCTGTATGGTACAAGTATGTGATTGGGGATAAAAATATCATTAGTCTGTAAAGCTATGCTAGCTGGATATTGAAGGACATAAATTAGAAAAAACTTCCAAAAACTTGTTTGATCATACATGAAAGTAGTTCACTTTATTCCCAATGTGTATTTATTTCTGAACAGGATGTAATTTCAGAATTGAACGACACAAATTAGAAAAAAGTTTCAAAACTTTTTTGATAATATATGAAAATAGTTCACTTTTCCAAATATCAATTTAGTTTTGAAAACCTCAAAATCAGTTCATGAACAATAGTTTGTTTCATTATAAACACTAGAAGTTATTGAAATGTCTAGTTGTTATTTTATTGTCATTGAATAATTTTCAAGGCTACCCAATAGCAAATGATTGAAAATTTCTTAAACTTTTCAATGATTGAATTCAGCTACATTTTGAAGTAATATAAGTAATCTACAGAAACAATAAATAGTGATTTTGTATCCATATTGTTGATATTCTTTTCTTCACCAAATTGTAAACCTTTGTAGATAACATTTTTTATTGGTACATGTGAAGGAAAACACAATAATAAATTTTCCCCATTTTGCTGCCTAAACATAGTTAATTAGATCAAAATAAACAATTTTTCTTCCATGCACTTTCGGGGGCAAATGAGTATTTAACAAGTTATAGCGGTAAACTGGTGACCGCAACTCAAGTGTTTGAAGCGGGAAGTAATTCATCAAGCGCGTCGGATGGCAACACTACAATGGACTCTCCCTTCCTACACGCTCAAATGATTGAGCGCATTCCCACCATCTAAGACAAAAGTTAACATACCGCTATAACTTGTTATTTTTGGGTGGTAATTTCTATTGTGTTATTAACTAAAAGATCTTAGAAGTGGGTTCAGGCTCCGCAAGCTCCGCAGGGTTGGCAAATAATAAATTACGAAGTACCCAAACGTACTCTTAACAGCTCAATCGCGCAATAAATAAGCCTACCGCTCTAACTCGTAAAATACTCATTTGCCGCAAAAATTGTATAGAAGAAAAGTAGTTTATTTTGATGTTATTACCGTGATTCAAGCAACAAAAATCGACTAGTGGCTGTTTATTTGAGCGCATTTGTCATCAAAGATGAAAATTAACATACCGCTATGATTCGTTAAATACTCATTTCCCCCAAAAAGTGCATAAAAGAAAAGTTGTTTATTTAGATCTAACTAACTATGTTTAGGCAGTGAAAATTGGAAAATCAATCATTGTCCTCTTCTTCACAAATATCGTTTTGTCCATTAGTATTTTTAGCCTCCTTACATTTGGTTAAATTATTGAGCTTATCTGAGTTAGTCTCATAATTAAATTATATAATATGCAGAACTACCATGACTGTGATATTTTAAACCTTTCTCTAGCAAAAGTAATAATTCGAGTTCTATAAGCTTTACCATAATGTTCTGGAAAAGAAAATACCTTTGAACAAAGAGCTACCAGCAAAGCACTGATAATGAATGTATCTCAACTTTTAGTCTCCAACTGCACGGTCCAAAACTAAGTCTTTTTCAGGAATCCGGGTTAATTGTTTGAAAGTTCTCAGCTTTCTCTTGTTATTGTCTTGGCTCTTGTTGGGCACAGCAAAACTTGAAACCAATTGCATTTATTGCAAAAATATTGATACTAAGTTACTGACATATACCAATAAAGGATCTAATTTCAACAATTTTTTACATTATTCAGCCTTTTCCAAGCATATACGTGAAGATTAATATTTTAGTTTCAAAAAATATACAGATGTGACATTGATTTTTACAAATTTAGAAGAAATGAGGAGTGGTACACATATCTAACCAAATAATACCCGTCGTGTGTTTATTTATACATATATTTCTATATCTGTTTGGTGTCCGCTTCTTAAGTAACATAGGATGCCTGTGTGTGCGGTATCATGGATACCAAATTCCTCAGTGTGACATTGAAGGATGGCCCTTACATGCATTGATATGTTTCACATTTTATTAGGATAGGTTCTTTTAGGATAGGAAAGGTTAGGATAGCTTAGATTAGCATAGGGTAAGAAATATTGAAGGAATTTTTTCATGAGACCACCCACCTTAGCGATGACATTGTCCATGGAATTTCCACGGGTCCAGCTACTACCTTATAATACCCTTGGTTAATTTTTTTGGTGTCCGCTTTGTAGGAAACATATAGGATATACATTTCATGTTTGGTACAATAGATACTGATTACATGTATATATCAAAGGTTTTTCAGTTAAAAACATTTAGAAAAATAAATTTATCGTAAATATGCACAAATTTTCAAACCAAAAATGAAAACACTTTAGGAAAGAAAAAGCAGACTTAATACAGAGCGCAAAAGAAGAGCTTGGGCAGCGCTATCTCAGGATGAAAGAGAAGAAATTAGTATGTAAAGAAGACATTTGTACGGTACTTATTCTCATGAACGGATTGACTCTATACTAAGCCAATCAAGAGAAAGAGTTCAGAGAAGAGAAGAGGGAAAGAGTTCTCTGAAAGAGTTCAGAGAAGAGAAAAAAATCATCAAAGAACACAACAAAGAATTTTATAAGAAAAAAAGCCCGCTAGAAATTAAAGAATAGAAGATATGCGTCAACTGGCACAACGAAGACATGAGCTAGAAAATGTTGAAGAAACAGATCAGAGAAGAGAAGAAATGCGACTGAGAATGCAACAACAAATTGAGCAGGAGAGTGTTGTAGCATGAGCTCAAAGTAAAGAAGATCAGCGGCAACATACATAACAAAGAATTGAATGAGAAAGTTAAATAGTAAGAAATCAAAGATTAGATGATTTGCGTCAACGTGCGCAGCGGAGACTTGAAATTGAAAATGATGAAGGTAGAGTTCAGAGACGAGAAGAAATTCAACTGAGAATGCGACAAAGAATCGAAGAAGAGAGCGAAGATGAACAACTTTTCAGACCTCTAAATATGCGCAAGAGAGTGACATTATTTTGTCAAAATGAGAATGTGAACTAGAGCAATGGCCGATTGAATATAAACAGAAATACTATCAGGAAACGATAGAGCGCAGACATGTTTTAATAAGAGTCAATAATTATCCTTACAACGATACTGATAGAGTTACTCATTTTTGTGGCCAAATGAACGTCCTATGTTCAAAATGTTAAGCCAAGCATTTTCAAAAAGAAATGCCTTCCGATATGGGTTATTCAACAATTGTTGCCACAAAGGGAAGGTTGTACCTCCGTTAAGAAGAGAATTTCTACCATACCTTAGATCGCTTCTATTAAATCCTGAACATCCTCACTACTCATATTTTAAAGAAATTACAAGGAACTATAATGCTTCAGTGTCGTTTGAATCAACGGGAGCTTAAGTTGTGCAACCGAATGGTAGAGGGCCATATTCATTTAGAGTTCATGGTTAAATATATCATAGAACATCCCATAGGCATCCAAATGGCACTCACAACAGACAATTTGCATAAATTTATGTCATTGACTCTGCACAAGCTACAGATGTAAGAGTAAGAAATCCTGCTAATGGAACATTAAATCCTGAAATTGTACACAATTTGGAAAACTTTTGCTTTTAGGAGGTGATTTTAGACAAACAGCTTCAGTTATTCCTGGAGCATCAAGAGCAGCAATAATTGAATCCTCAATTAAACAATCAAATCTTTGGAGGTTTGTAACAAAACTGTCATTAACAGAAAATATGCGCATTGAAAACCAACAGGAGTGTAACACATGGCTTATTTCAATCGTAAATGGAATGATATCTGATGCTGAAAAGCTGGGTAAAGACTTGAGATTCTACGAGAAATGCAATCATCGGGCAATATTGTGTAGAACATCTTCGGTAATTTGCTCAAACTTGATACTAATGAGGAGATCGAAGCTGTGAGTGGGAAAATCATCCTTACCCCAAAAAATAAAGATGCTCTTCAACTGAACAGCAATGTTTTGGATCTAATTTGAGGGGAAAACACATACTTCACCAGCGTAGATTCAATAGGAGATAACGTTGAAAATGAAGTAAACTACCCAATGAAATTCCTAAATTCTCAAACTTCATCTGCAATGCCTCCCCATTAACTCAAGTTGAAGAAAGGTGCAATAATAATGTTTCTACGTTATTTGAACCCACGAAAAGGATTACTCAATGAAACACGCCTGCTTATTGTATCACTCAATGAGCTGTATATTCATGGCAAAATAATAAGTGGTAGCAAGAAGGGAGAAGAAACATTCATACCTGGAATTGATTTAACACCAAATGATACGACTCTACCTTTCAAAATGACCCGCCGACAATTCCCAGTGATCACAGCTTTTGCCATGACAGTAAACAAGTCGCAAGGACAAAGCTTCAACAATGTGGACCTCTACTCACCTGTATTTAGTCATGGCCAGTTATACGTGGCTATAAGTAGAACATGCAACAGAAATAATCTCAAAATATTAGCTGACAATTGCATAGTTAGAGAAAGAGTATTGGTTAAAAATATTGTTTTGTGAGAACTTTTACAATGAAGCTTTCTGTTCGCATTGTATACTATGCTCCATGCGGCCTCTTTTCCTTCGTAAAACTGTACTGGTATCCAAGAAGATACCGTATGGTTGATATGAAACAATCATTATACTGATTATTTGTTTTCAGAGCACTTCATTTTAAACAATAGAGTACAATATGTTCATATTGTACTCTATACAAACCAAGCATATATTTTGTTTTGTTCTGCTGCAATAACTTTTTTGGTCTTAATCGCATGAATTTTAGTCACCCAAAATGTAATCATTAACGACATACAACTTTGAAATGTATGATGCTGAAATCCGTTATATTTAACGGGTACCATTTTAAGATGGATATTTTTGTCATCCATATCTGAAAAATTTGTTCAAGAAAGGTATTGAATCCCGTCATTTTTGATGGGCCGTGCACACTAGTATATCAATAATGGACCATGTGATACATAAATGTACCAACACGTAGTGAATGTGTTAACGTATATGTATTTGGGGAGAATAAAAATTATACATATTTGATATTTTTCAGTTTCAATAACAATTCATTCTCTTTTCTTGTCTGATTAGTAAAGCTAAGTAGTAGGCTTGAATTACATTGATCTTTATTTCTTCTTTAATTTGGCAGCAGCTTTATGGTCTTGTCAGTAATAATACACTAAGATTGAATTTCTCTTAAATATTCAATGTTTTCTTGTGGTTTAACTCTCTATCAACATCAAGATATACTATTAACTTTAACTACAGTTGGAATAGTAAAAAGTAGTAATGTTACTTTTTTGATGATAATTTATAATGCGTCTCTAACTCTGAAAAAGGTACTATGCTTAGTAGCACTTTGAAATAATCAGTTTCTTCTCAAATCATTCATTTTTACCTTTTGAATTGATTCTTTTTAAATATTTAGACAAAACTCCAAATATCTTAACCATTAATAGGCAATCTATGTGATTGATAGTTTATTTCCATAATTTCAAAAGAGCTAATTCAGGCATCTTCATTTTTAAAGAGGTAAAATGTATTCATGATATATGTTTTATATCCATGATAATTTGTAATTTAATTTTGTAAATTTTGAGTGTAGTAAATTGTTTGAATAAAAAGTGGAGGTCTAAAATATAGCATTGCATTTTTAATGTTTCTTCTTTTCAAAATAAGATATGTTCAAGTTTGGTAAAACTATTTTTTCCTGAAAATTTGAATTTTATTTCCTCCAAATGTTTAAAGTAAATGCATTGCACTCATTATAGCAGGATCTTTAGTGTAGAGCAGGCTATTTTGCTTCCACAAATGAAAGGATGGTAATTTATTTGCATAGTTGGTGAGTTAAACAATTAGTTTGTCATAACTAATTTGGGCACTCATTAAATATTTGGTTTGTTATCTCTTGGCCCTTGTTTTTAATTTATTTTATATATATATCTAGTGGGTTGTGCATGTTAACATCAATGTAAATCATTAAGAACAGCGTCCCCCATAAGAATCCAGGACTTTGAGACCATTTGAGAAATGGTGATTGTTGCTGCTATAAAAAGTTTAAGAGGTTAGTATATCCTGTAAAAAAATGAGTACGTTCACTCGTTTGCCCGCTACGGGGGTTTGAAGAATGGGGGGGAGGGAGGGGGAAGTGGTAGTTTATATTTTATCATATTATACCTCCCCCTTAGCACTTTCTTCACGGCACGACATTGCTATGTCATCTTCTATGTCTAAATATTACTGTATGATGATTTCAGGGGTCTAACCTGTGCCAAAAATGTTTACAATTTTTTTATTATATATGTTTATGTTTCTTTGTTTTGCCTATACTGAAAACCCTGGTTGTTTGGGTTTCTAAATGCTTCTTTGCCTACAGTTTTTGAGCTACAGTGATGATTTTGGTATCATTGAATGCAAAAAGATTAGGGCTTTCCAAAAACTTGAAACGGTTTTGGGAAATTAATTTCGTTCGAAAGCTATGACCTCATAAATCCGCATTTTTTCGATAAGAGTTTGCTCTCAATTTTTACATTTTTTATTAAAACTGAAAATTTGGGGAAAAGCATTTCAAATTTTTGGAATTTCCACATCTTTCTGCATCCAATGATACCAAAATCTTTACTGTAGCTCAAAAACTGTTGGACAAGAAGCATTTTAAACTCCCCCCCTAAAATATCATTTTCTTTGACTTCCCATTTTCTTTTCAAGAAAATCATACTTTTTCATAGAAGATCAACGATTCTCAATTGCATTTCCTACCAGTATACCAAATTTCATTGCTCTAGGTCTAGAGATGTGACTCAAAAAAAACCGTGCTGTTTTTTTTAAAAAACATGTTTTTTTTTATAAAAAAACCATGGTTAAAAAAAACGTGGATATTATTTTTTTTTTTAAATATTTTGTTTGAAAATAACTCGGCAAGGAAAAGATCCACATTACATTATTTGTTTTCATGTCGGATTATAAAATAAAACCGCATACTTCTTAATTCATAGTTTTCTACGGTTGCATGAAATTTTTCATTTTCTGTGGTTTCATGTTTTGATATTTCATTTTTTTTACAATGCACATGAATCACGTTCAACTCCCCAAATAGTGTATTGTAATAATATATCTTTACTTATGGTCATTGATAGAGATGTGACCAAAAAAACCATGCTTTTTTTTAATGTTATTTTCACAAAAAAATCATGACTAAAAAATATGGATATTAATATATTTTATGCGACCAAAAAAACCAGTGCTGCTTTTTTGAAAAAAACATTGCTTTTTTACAGAAAAATCATGACTAAAAAACATGGATATTATTATATTCAATGTGAACAAAAATAACACGCTTTTTTCAAAGATGTTTTTGTTACAAAAAAAATCATGACGAAAAAACACGGGTATTAATACATTTTATTTGACCAATACAACTATGCTGTTTTTTGAAAAAACATCTTTTTTACAGAAAAATCATGACTAAGAAAACGTGGAGATTACTATATTTTATGTGACCAAAATCCTGGCTTTTTTAGTTAAATATTTTTTTTTTTACAAAAAATGGACAAAAAATGGATAATAATGACTTATTGTAAAAAAACAGGTTTTTTTTTAAACAGCATGATTTTTTTTGGTCAGATAAAGTATCTTAATGCCCATGTTTTTTAATCATGATTTTTTGTAAAAAAAAAAATTTTAAAATGCATGATTTTTTGATTACACAAAATGTATTAATATCCATATTTTTTTACAAAAAAGTCGTGACCAAAAAATAGATATCAATGACTTTTTTGAAAAAAAACATGTTAAAAAACCTTGATTTTTTGGTCACATTAAATATATTAATATCCATGTTTTTTAAACATGAATTCTTGTAAAAAAAATGGTCAATATGCAGTTTAATGCGTTCACGGAAATTAAAAATTCCATTCCAAAGAATCACTAGGAAGACATTCAAAAAAGTTTTAGATGAATGACATTCTGCTCGCTGATGCATTATTTTCGAGTTATTCAAGTTTTGAATTTTAGTCTTCCATAGCAGTTGCGTTGCGCGCTTGAGCTGTTAGAGTACGCTTGGGTACTTTGTAATTTATTATTAGCCAACCCTGTGGAGCCTGAACCCACTTCTAGGATGTTTTAGTTAATAACACAATAATGGTTATCACTCAAAAATATTAGCGGGACTGGGGTAGTGAATACTGAAATCAAAATGCATTTGACATCAGTTTCAATGTGGTAGAACATTAGCAAAAGCGTAGGAGTGAATACCGTAAATTCAAGTATTTACTTCCCCAGCCCTGCGAAAATTTTTAGGTGATAACGTTTATTGTGTTAACTGAAACATCCTAGAAGTGGGTTCAGGATCCACGGGGTCAGCTAATAATAAATTACAAGTACCCAAACGTACTCTAACAGCTCCAACTCAAACGCGCAACTGCTATGGAACACGAAAATTTCAAATTTAAATAACTCAAAAATAACGCATCAGCGAGCAGAATGTCATTCGTGTAGAACGTTTTTAAATGTGTTCCTTTAGTGATTCTTTGGAATGAAATTTTTCATTTCTGTGGGTGCATTAAACTGCATATTGACCAAAAAATGTGAAAAAAGCTGCATGGTTTTTTGGTCACACAAAATATATTAATATCCAGGTTTTTAGTCATGATTTTTTGTGGAAAAAACATGTTTGAAAAAACTCCATGGTTTTTTTAGGTCGCATAAAATATATTGTATATTTAGTCATGATTTTTTGTGAAAAAACAGCATGTTTTTTTTTGGTCGTACATGATATATTGATATTCATATTTATTAGTCATGATTTATTTGTAAAAAATGTTTTTATAAAAAAGCATGGTTTTTTTGTCACATAAAATATATTAATCCATGTTGTTTTACGATTTTTTGTAAAAAACATGTCAAATAGAACAGCATGGTTTTTTGGTCACAAAATATATCCATATCCAGTTTTTAGTCATGATTTTTTAGTAAAAAACGTTTTTAAAAAAAAATAAATGGCATGGTTTTTTTTGGTCACATAAAATATATTAATATCCATGTTCTTTAGTCATGATTTTTTGTAATAAAACATTAAAAGTAAACCCTACAGTAAAAGTGGTGGCAGATAACCTACAATTACCAAGAGGAGTCTAAGAGGAACAGCAGGAGCCACAGAACTTATATTGATGGAGTCAAAATTCAGAGCTTATTATCTCTACTATGTCTGAATATTTTGGTCACATAAAAATAAAATCAGACATAGTAGAGATAGTAAGCTCTGAATTTTGATTCCATTAATATAAGTTCTGTGGCTCTGGCTGTTCCTCTTAGATTCCTCTAGGTAATTGTGGGTTATCTGCCACCACTTTTACTGTATGGTTTCCTTTTGATGTTTTTATTCCAAAAAAATCATGTCATTAAAACATTGATATTAATATATTTAATGTGACCAATAAAAAAAACTGACATATACCTAACAAAATTTAAGTGTGTGCAAAAAATGAAAAAAAACAAAAAACATATAAAAAACATGTTGTTTTGCAAAAAAAACTGCCATCAAATAAAACTGTTTTTTTTTGCATCACCATCTAGGTCCAATAACAAACAAAAGGGTCCAGAAGGGAGATGCTGTCCTGACATAACTAAGCAGAGGAACAAACAACTAAATGAAAATAAAAATTATATTATAATGTTCTGATAGACATCAGTAAAGCACCCATTTTGTAAACAATCAATGAATTTTTTGTGATTATTTAAAATCAATATTTTCTGCCTTTGTGTGTTGTGTAGGCTGAACAAAAAGTTCTGTGTTTGGGTGGCAGAGTTGTCATGTGGAAAATGTTCACCAGTTTGGCAGTTGTGCTCTCTATCCTACTTTCCAGTGTAATGCATTAAAAATTTGTATGTTATGTTTTTATATTGATGTATGTTTTGATTTTGTCTAAATAATTATTTCACGAAGGTTTTAGTCCTGAAAATTTATTGATTTTAAATTGTATGCCTTCAAATATGTAATTTCATATTTTGAGAATATTTCTTTAACAAATATTGTTCCTTAATATGCTGAACATAAAATGTTAGCATTTGAAGTAGTTGTGTGCTTTATTCTCATTTTAGAATTTAGTGTATTTTTGGTTTCCACGTTTTGAATGTTATTCTACAAGAAAGGTAAATTCATGAATAACATGTAATTAAATAAAAAATATTTTGTTCTTTTGACTGACATATTTTAATTAAACACTATATTTGTTGTTCCTGTATGTCATATCAACATTATTCCTGGATCAGCCTTACTGTCTTGAGAGAAGGGAACTATTTTCCCTATGAAATATTCAAAAATTAGAAAAAAAACTTCAGGAGGGGAATAAGCTGAGGTATTCACAACATATTAATAACATTCTAATTGACATTTATAGCCTTAAAGTTTTTGTAATATACTCATAACCCCTTACCCCCCAAAAATTTTTTTTTTAAATTTCAATTTCTCGGCCAATATTTTGAATCAAGAAGATTTTATTTTTTGTTTGATTCACAATAAACATATCTATGATAGTGAATATTTTGATATTGCTTCAGAAAAAAATGTAAAAATTTTTTGGAATTCTTTATAGCTAATTTTTTTGTTTCCTTCATATAGCAATAAAAAGTTCTAATCAACTTATCAAAAAAATTGAACCGCAAATTTGAAAAAATTTTGTTCTGAGAAAAGAGCTTTTTCATTTTTTCAATTTCTCCTACAGTTTTTCACCTTTGGAGATATTTTTGCATTGTGAAGATCAAGATGAGTACCATAAAATTGTGAGGTAGGTTTTTGATAAGTTGATTAGAAATTTTTTTATTGCCATATAAAAAAACAAAAAAAATTAGTTTTCAAGAATTTAAACATTTTAAAATTTTTTTTCTGAAGTGATATAAAAAAATAAACTCCCTTTTGTAGATATGTTCATTGTGAATCAAATTAAAAAAAATCGTCTCTGTATACAATATTAGCTGAGAAATAGAAATTTAAAAAAACTGCCCTCTAGGAGGGAGGAGGTGGGTATGGGTAGATTCCTAAAACTTTGACTCTAAATGTTTTTTCGAATTTTATAAATATGTTGTGAATACCTGAAACCTTGTTTCACTCCTGAAGTATTATTTATGAATTTCTGAAATTTCATAAAAAACATTTGTTTCCCTTAAAGGCATTATCCAACTAAAAAATTCATAGCTACTTTTAGGCCGTTAGAACCTAATCTGACCTCATACATCCAAACTTTTATAAACCTACTAAACTTTTATCATCCTAACATAACAAAACTTATCCAGACCTTCCTTATCAAGGCAAACCTAACTTCTCAGATTCTAACTTATTGTAACATGAGCTATTCTAACTGATCCTAACTCAACCCATACTATCACAATATATCCAATTATATTCCAGCCTAATCTAGTCTAACCTATCACATCTGTATGAATCTGGACTTAAACTAGCCAGTGGTGTTCTCAAATAGCTGTTTGCAAACACCACCTTACCAGGTTAAAAGCGCCACCTCACACAGCAGCAGCCTCCAGGCGCCACCACGAGCCGACCAATGGGAACGCGAGTTCAGAGCAACGCCGCATCAGACACTATATAAGGAGGTCCAGTATGTGCTGATTCAGTTTCCTCACAGCAGCGGCTCACACAAGTTCTCTCCCAGCAGCTCTGATATTTACTGCCTCTACCTACACCTCACACTTGACCGTCCTCCGTGCTGCAACGCCACGCCCTCGACCCGAAACAGTTCCCTCCTAGCGGCTCTGATGTTCACAAGCTGAAGACACTTGGCCAGCAGCAGCCTCACCGCTTCGCACTTGACTGCAACTCAGGCTTTGACTCCTCGTGAACTGTTGGCTCTCCAAGGTGTCCCTGGGTGCTGTACTACCTGCTGTAATATTTTCCTTGTGTGCCATTACTGCCATAGACATTCACAATAATACGGCATTAATTCCAGTTGTGTTTTTCTCATCTTTATGGGTTTGTTCGTATCTCAGGCACTCGCTTCAGGCATTGATATTCCAAGAGTTTAGAGATTCACAGTCTGCCCAGAGCGTAAAGCAGCCTGAGGGAGAACATTACACTGGTGACCCCAGAGTGACCAGACAACTGTTGTATCTCTCACAGTTTGATTTGGAGATCAACCAAATCAGTGGCACCACCAACGCGGTAGTGGATGCACTATCGCCTATGGTACTGGCAATCCTACCAAAAGAACCTTCAATTGACTACAAAGAAATAATAAAGGAGTTCAGTATAATGTTCTCCCTCAAGCTGCTTTACACTCTGGGCAGACTGAATATCTAAATTCTTGGAAAATCAATTCCCAAATTGAGTGCCTGAGGGGCTAAAAAATCCAACAAGATAAGAAAAACACAGCTAGAATAAATGCCGTATTATTGTGAATATCGCCGACAGTAATACCACACGAGGAAAATATTACAGGCAGTTAGTATAGCACCCAGGGACATCTGGGGGAACCAACAGTTGGCGAGGAGTCAAAGCATGAATGGCAGTAAAGTGCAAAGCGGTAAAGCTGCTGCTGGCCAAGTATCTTCGGCTTGTGAATATCAGAGCCGCTAGGAGGGAACTGGCTTGGGTCGAGGGCGTGGCCTTGCAGCACGGAGGACGGTCGAGTGTGAAGTGGCTGTAGAGGTAGTGAATATCAAAGCTGCTGGGAGCGAACTTGTGTGAGCCGCTGCTGAGTAAACTTGTGTGAGCCACTGCTGTGAGCCGCTGCTGTGAGT
>JACJUY010000266.1:180975-277333 GCA_014220935.1 Platorchestia sp. MABIK
GAGCCGCTGCTGTAGTAGACTTGTGTGAGCCGCTGCTGTGAAATGACTGAATCAGCTCACACTAGACCTCCCTATATAGTGTCTGATGAGGCGTTGCTCTGAACATGCGTTCCCATTGGTCGGCGCGTTGTGGCGCTTTAAGGCTGTTGCTTTGCGAGGTGGCGCTTTTCACCTTGTGTGGTGGTGTTTGCAAACAGCTTATTGAGACCACCACAAGCCTAACCTAATTCAACTTAACCAAACCTATCTCATCCTACCATAGATTACATAGCCGAATCTAAATTATCAAAAGTTGAATTAATCTAGACAATCTTACTTTGCTTAAGTTAACCTAACTTGTAGAAACATAATCTATCTTAGTTTATTTAAATTTAATTTATCATTTTCTAACCAATCCTTACCCAACCTACCCTAATAAATAGACTGGTAAAAATGTATGCCTATTGTTTATTTTGCATTACCCAACCTCTTTCATTCTAACTTATCTAAACCTATTTATTTTTAATTATCCAAGACTATTCTTACCTTTTAACTTAAACTATTCTAATTACCTTATCCTAACCTAATTCATTCAATGATATTTTGACCAATGCTAACTTAACTTAAACTCATATTTTAATTTAAATCATTTCAATCAAACCTATCCAAGCCATGCAATTTTTACTGAAAAACTTTAACTGAATTAACTAAACCTATCCCTACCTAACCTCACCCATCAACTTAAGGGAAGCGAACAGTTTTTTGGGGCCCAAAACTGAAAATGAGATTATTGCTTGAAAATGCTCCTAAACCCTCTCTCTATCACGTAGAAACGTCACTTGGCTCGTTTTGGCAGCCCAAACCCCCATAATTACCCCCAAATTGCCCCATAATTACCCCCAAATTATTTCATCGTCCATAGAAAAAAATGACTGATTTTAATATTAAAATAGTTGTCAATTTTTCTTTTTTTAGGAAAAACAAAAAACCTTAACTAGTTATGGTAGATATTTTAATTATGAATCAAACAAAAAAGACCATTTGTCTCTATGTACAATATTGGCTGAGAAATTGAAATTTTAAAGAATTTTCCATGGAGGGGGGGAGGGGGGAGGGGAGGGGGAGGGGGTATGGGTAAATTTCATAATTTTTAGGGCTACAACTGTTTATTTGAATGTCATAAACATGCTGTGAATACCCGAAAGCTTATTTCCCTCCGAAAGTATTTTTTTTCATTTTTCAAAAAATTCATGGCAAAATTCGTTCGCTTCCCTTAAGGACAGCAATGCCATGCGGACCTTTTTTTTCACTATTGAATCTAGAGCAATGAAATTTGGTATTCTGATAAGAAATGCAATTTAGAATCATTTACCTTTTATAAAAAATGTGATTTTCTTGAAAAGAAAATGGGAAATCATAGAATACAAAATTTCAGGGGGGGAGGGGTTCAAAATGCTTCTTGTCTGACAGTTTTTGAGCTACAGTGATGATTTTGGAATCATTGGATGCGGAAAGACGAGGAAATTCCAAAAACTTGAATGCTTTTCCCAAAATTTCCAGTTTTAAATTTAAAAAATGGAAAAATTTGAGAGCAAACTGGGTTTTCAAAAAAATGTGAATTCATGACGTCATAACTTTTCAACAAAAATTAATTTCTTAAAACAATTTGAGTTTTGGAAAGCCCTTGTCTCTCCGCATACAATGGCACCAAAGTCATCACTGTAGCTCAAAAACTGTAGGAGGAAAAGCATTTTGAAACCCCAAAGTCCATTGTTTACATTATAAGCAGAACAAAGAAACAAACAATTTTTGTTAAAAATTTGTAAAAAATTTTGGTTTAGGTTAGACCTCTGAAATCATTAAAGAGTAATACAGAGACATAGGAAATGGCATAGCAACGTCACACTGTGAAGAAAGTGCCAAGGGGGAGGTGTAACATGATAAAATACCATTTCCCCCTCCCCCCATTCTTCAAACCCCCGTAGCGGGCGAAGGAGTGAACGTACGAGTCTCATTTTTTCACCTGACCTTTCACACTTCCTATAGCAGCAATAATTCCTATTTCTCAAATGGTCTCAAAATCCTGGATTCCTTTGGGGGACGCTGTCCTTAAACTGACCTGGCTTAAATAGAACTTAGTTACTAACCTATGCTGTCTCAAATTTATCTTTAATTTATTTTATCCTAATCTAGTCTAACCAAATCATGCTAAGTAATTGTACCATGTCTCCATGAAAAGGACTTATTCTTACATTTCAGAGTGATCACATTGGGAGCATTCAGTGCAGTGATAATCTGTGAAATATATTAGGTATTTTTACCTTCAAATCTTCTGAAACTATCTCTGAAGACGTAATTCAGATCACGTGTCGTAGTGTTTTTGCCCTGAGTAGAAAGAAGTTAATGCTGTATTTGTAATTTAGACCTAATATAATGTTTTCTCAAAGTTTAATAGATGGAAGTAGCTCTTATTGCAGTACCCCTTCGGGGGATACAACTATTGCATCTATGGGAATTAGCTCTCCTAGGGGGAAGAAATGTGAAGGCCTAAGATGAGAGTTAGGTAGGCCTTCTTTTTTGTTGAAATAAAATGTTCTTTGTTATGTTGAGTACTACATTTTTTTGATTCACTGCTGTGCTGTTTTTTCAGTTCCTACTACTTTTTTCTTCAACTTGAACTTCTTTCTCAACTGCCACTTCTGCATTGATTCCCCATTCCCTCACCTTCATACTAAATGGTCTCTTCCTCCTTCCTCTCTTCAATGCACTCTTTTTTTTTTTATAGCAGTTAGGAAGGCTGAAATTAACATATAATCTGATCTTGCAGAATAGATATATATATCATTTAACCACTGAAGTCATACAAAATTGTACCAGCAAGACAAATATTAACTCATTTTTCTCATCATCATTCCTATGTGCTTTAATTTTTAACTTTGATGTATGCATTACATTCATGTTGAAATTTGAACTTTTTCAGGTAACACAGTGGTGGTCTCCTCTGTGAATGGCCCCACAACAAGTCGTATATCTGCAAGACAACACAACAAATGTCATCTAGAGGTTCAATTCTGTCCCAGCAATGGCCAGCCAAGTAAATTATTTGTTTATTTCTCTCATCCTCATCACTTATTTATTTCTTTTGTGAAGAAATTGTTGATCTGTAGATGAGATATAATGCTCCTACAGTCATACTTAAGTGGCTTTTATGTTTACTATTGCATCCATTTCATCCAAGTGCAATTTTTCTAATCAAAGACAAAATTTGCCAGTATTTTTTGACTTGAACAATCTAACTTATTCTGTGATAACATACCACAATATGTCCTACCTATCATAATGTAATATATCCTAGCACAATCTATCCTATCTATCCTAGCATAATGTATCCTACCTATCCTAGCATAATTTAATCAAC
Organism: Platorchestia sp. MABIK; assembly: GCA_014220935.1. Taxonomy (NCBI): domain Eukaryota; kingdom Metazoa; phylum Arthropoda; class Malacostraca; order Amphipoda; family Talitridae; genus Platorchestia; species Platorchestia sp. MABIK. The sequence goes on from JACJUY010000266.1 coordinate 184,373, forward strand.
CTATCCTGACATAAGCTATTTCATTATATTAAATGCCATTCTAATGGAACGTTTCCTGTGTTACCATATTAAGATATCTCAATGTAGCAAATTCCATTCTAACCTATCCTAATCTAAAATAAACCTGAATTTTCACTACTTGATGTCACTTGACCAATAGCAACTTGAATGTTACAGTGTTATTTTTCCAAACAATTTTCATAAAATCAAAAACCTTGAACAGCACAGGTATTTTAGTACCAATTATTACTACAATGAAAGGAAACATTTGAACCCTAGAGAATACAGAGCATAGCCAGTTGTATCTACATATGTTATAATAAATTTATGCTACCAAATTTATGTTTAAAGCAGAGATGTAGTATTAGTATGTATCTGTGCTACAGACCTAAACTTATCTTTCAGAGTGACAAAATCTAACTGTTAGTAATGAAAAATGTGTAGGATAGCTTTTGCAGCCTATCAAAAAAAGGGCAATTTAGTCCAGGGGTGTTCAGCAATACATGCTAAGTATTTTTTGTTTGTTAATGAATCAAGGAAACATGCTTCATATCATGTATTGGAGTACACCATGTATAAATCCACAATTTGAAGTGTATTGACCTAATTTTATGTTTTCAGAATGGGAGAAATGGAAAGGTGCAGCTCTTGAATGTCAACACTGGCTATTTCCTCACATACCCACAATTTCAAATTTCATATCTTAATCTAACCTATTCCATCCTAACCTAATTTGAACAATTTTTACTTTTGAAGGGACATTAGGAATTTTGTATTGATTCCAAAACAGTTTGAATTTTAGGAGCATCCCAAGTTCTGAAATCTGCATGAATCAAATTTTAATCTGGCTGGATGTTTAGTCACCTAATTTGGTAAAGAGCACCATATTGAATCTTCAATGTATGTATTCATAACATCATTAGTAAATTTTGTGCTTACTGAACAATGAAGGAAAAATTCAAAGGTTATAAAAAACATGGATGATTAGAATTACTAACTCATTATTCCCATTTTAGCAACTGAATAGCAACCCGGCATCATTTCGTTACTGAGCTTCACAGTGCGATCCCTAAACAAATCATGATTTTGAGATAGGTCAATAACTGCACTGTTGCTGTTGAAAGGAAAGCCACCTGGGTCTGCTTAGACAGTAAGAATAATAGAAATGTGGACGATGCAAGGCCTATGCTGTTCCACAGTTTAGATCAATTTGCTCAGTGGCACTTGATGGATTTGTATGTGGAACTTCAATTGCTGAAAAAAATTTAAACTCATTACACTTGCATCCATATTAGATTACCTTTGTATAACCATTGAATGAAATGAACTGTGTAAAGTGTGATGAGTTTGCTGTACATGCAATGCAGCTTTTTGAGTAGAAAAATGGTGTGCCCATTTTAATGTCAGATGAAGACCATTTGTATAAGAGTGAGGAAAATGGATGACAAGGAGAAATGTCAATATTGGGCTACAGGGAATTCCAAACAGCTTCTTTAACATGCACTGCACTCACAATGAGATGTGCTATCTCATGCATCTGTGTCATCAGTCTTAACTATTTTGAAAATAGTGAATGAATGGTGACAGTGAATGCTGAACGGTATGTTACAATGATCAGAAACTTTTTCCCAAGAAAGAGGCATAGGATTAAAACAAGCCAAGTTTGGTTTCAGCAAGAAGAAGTAGCTAATGTCCATGGACTTGCTCTGGTGTTCTTTCTTCTCTCACATCATTCCCCTGTATGAAGTTGTGCCTTGGTTTCTGCATTTGCTAGGCCTTGGTACACAGGGTTTCTAGTTTTGGGGCTACTTGAAAATCATTCTTGTAATTGAAAGACATGTGTTTTGAAGTTTGTCTGAGTTTTCAGCAAACATTAGAAAGAGTGTTGGAGAACTTCAAAAGCAGATAGGAAGAGTTTGTTGAGTAAGGCAGTTATCATCTTCATGATGTTATATTTTAAACATGACTTAAATGCCCTACATTTCATAACAATCTTCAGAATGTAAAACCATTGCTTTAAAAATGCCGTATTCAACTCTTGGGATCACCCCGTATGATAAATAAATGTTTCTTGTCTGCACTGGAATTTGCCTCAACTTCAGGAGGCCTGAAGCCATTGCAAATACCATAAAAACTTTGATATTCCTATGCAATTTCAATTTATTATCCCATTATTAATTTTGACTTATTTGTACCCACCAAATTCTTACCTATTTCCCTCTCAGGGGGATACAACAATTGTGTTTATGGGAATTAACATTCCCAGGGGGAAAATGTGAGGACCCGAGCTGAGAGTTAGGTAGGCAGTCTTTTTGTTGAAATAAAATGCTTTTTGTTCTATTAAGGACCACTTTTTGGTTCACAGCTGTCCTGTTTTTCAGCTGCTACTATTTTCTTCTTCAACTTTTGTCTTCGTTCATGAACTTCTTTCTCAACTAACGGTTTCTATGCCCCTTCTGCATAGATTCTGCAAGACACTACTTTATGATACTTATCTCCATGCTAAATGGTACCTTCCTCCTTCCTCTCTTCAAAATGCTTTTATTTATGATGGCTAGGGAGGCTTAAACTAACAAATAATCTAACCTAACCTATTCTAACTTATTTTAATCCATCTTAATTTATCGTAACCTATCCAAACTTATCCTAACCTCTCCTCTAACTTATCCTAACCTCTCCTCTTACTTATCCTAATTTATCCTAACCTCTCCTCTTACTTATCCTAATTTATCCTAACCTATCCTAACTAATACAAACTTATCCATACCTAGCCTAACCTATCCAAACATACCCCTTTTCCTAAGCTATTTCAACAAAATATATCCTAGCATAATTTAAATACAACCTCAACTAACGTTGCCTAACGTAACCTAGACAAAGCCAACCTGAACTGACTTTTCTTTAAGCTTATCTAACTGAAGGGGATCTATCATCCTGGACTTCACCAAATGTGCAAAATTATACAAATGTCTCTGCTCACATTTCAATTACATCTAGACAAATGAAAATGCATACCGATATGTAAAATGGAATTCTGTACCCATTTGCTTCTACAAAAATTTTTGATTTTTGCAAAAGGAAAAAGGTATTGTGTGATTAGCTCAAATCCCTACTCCTTCTGCAATTTTCAACGTAGAAGCTTGATTTTGGTCTCATTTGACGCGGAAAGACTTCGGCACCTCAAAAACGAAGCGTTTCTTTAAATTTTGAATTACAAATTTGTTCATAAATTTTTTTGGGGAAAAAAAATTGAAAAAATTGAAAAATTCTCGCAATAAAATCTAATTTGGAGTTTAAATGGAATTTCGCTTCTCTACGCTCTTCCCACTGCCTTCGCACATCAAATGAGACCAAAATCAAGCTTCTAAGTTGTAAATTTAGAAGGGGAAGCATTTTGATCTAATTTAAATAGTTTTGTGTGTTTGCACAATAACTTTTTTCTATTGCAAAAATCGAATAATTGTATAGAAGAAACCATATTTAGAATTCAATTTAGATATTGTTATGCATTTTCGTTTTCCTAGTTGCAATAGAACTGCAAAAACCTTGAAATTTGGAAAATTTGAAATGTTAAAAAATTCTATGAACAAAAAATCATAAATTTTTTCTAATTCGTAACTTAAAAAAACGCTTCATTTTTGAGGTGCTGGAGTCTTTCCGCGTTGAATGAGACCAAAATCTAGCTTCAATGTTGAAAATTGCGGGAGGAGTAAGGATTTGAGCTAGTTTACAAAATTGTGTGTGTTCACGCAATACCTTTTTCCTTTTGCAAAAATCGAAAATTTAAATAGAAGCAAATGTGTTCAGAATTCAATTTTACATATCTGAATGCATTTTCGTTAGTCTAGATGCAATAGAAACGTGAGCAGAGACATTTGTATAATTTTGTACACATGGTGAAGTCCAGGGTGATGGATCCCCTTAACCTTCCCTCAGGAGGATACAACTATTGTATCTAAAGAACTTAGTGCTTCCAAAGAGATGTGAGGTTGTGAGCTGATGGTTAGGTAGGCTTTCCTTTTGTTAAAATAGAAAAGTTTCTCCGTTTTGTTATGGACCGTCTTTTTTCACTTCACTGCTGTCATGTTTTTCAGCACTTGCGACTTTTTTTTTCAACTTAAGTTTCATGTACTTGTTTCCTAATTTACTATTTCTGTGTACAGGAGATCTTATATGGGAACACACCTTGTGTGTAGATTTATACTTCCCCAAACTCCACACTAAATGTATCCTCCTCCTCCCTCTCATTGGAATGCCTTTGTTGTTAGGGAGGGTTAAGCTAATTTATCTAATGATATTACATTCAACTTTCTTTGAGAGCAGATTTTCGTTCTATAAGTGGTAACTAAAAAGCTTTTCATACTGTTTTCAATGGCATAGTTGCAAATTATCTTACTGTTAACATTTTAAAATGATTTTTGGCACTATATCTCATTGATCAAACACATTTACTTAAATTTGTACTGCCTATGCTAGGAAATGAAAATGTGTTCTTCCTTACTAACATGTTATTAAATTTCAGTGGTGGGAGAGCGAGCTGTAGAAAACATCATCAGTGAATGCATGAAGGAAATAGTAGCCAGTCATCTCCATCCTCGAGCCACCATCCTTGTCAACATTCAAGAACTGCAGTCAGAACACAGTGTAAGTTTTTTCTTTTTTGATCAGAAGTTGACTATAATACATCTCATAACTGCCTTTCCTTCAGTATCAAACATACTTCGACCGTGAGCATCGTTCCATACTTTATGACAAAACCCTGGTTTAGTCCTAGTCTGGTCTTTGCTTTGTTTTCATCTTAGTTTGTGCAGGTTCTTTGGTGATTATGTATAGAAAATGAAGATGATGGGTGGAAGAGAATAGGAATTCTTCAGCTCATTACACTTGCACTTAGCCCTCTTCCTTCCCTTGTATTAAAATACTGAAAAACCTCTTCAACAAGTGTTAAAATAATGGAGCAATCAGTTAAATGTTTTCTTTGCATATGTACCATAGTGCGGTGAGCTATCCATTCACCAAAGTGATGTTATAATCATGCTACTTTTTTAGTTCTATTTCTGATGGATGAGTGTGTTTAAGTTTAAGTTTCCATGTACTCATTCTTTTTCATCCATGCAATAAGCTGTGCTGTACATTTATTTTTGTTTTGTAGAAATACTTGAGCTTCTGTTTGGAAGGGGTGTATGCACTTTTAATCGTAAAGTTTAGTGAGATTTCTGGGTCTTATGAGATAAATGGAGTGGGCATAGAAACTTCAGTTACCCATAGACTATTATTTATGCAGCATGGAGAAATAGAGTGTACAGATTCCAAGAATAAAGATCAGAATTGAATGTCATCATGGTACTTAGATGTGAATTCTTGCTTCAAGAGATGTGAATGAAGCAATTGAAAGACGGAGTAATCCATATTAATACTGTGGGATGATCGACAAAGTTTAGAACTGTGTTGTGACTTACAGTTACTGTGTCTAGTGGACGACGAGGCAGAAAGGAATATCTCTGAAGGTTCCTCTGATTGAGTGCTGGTTGTCTTGAATTTTGAGGTTATAGCAAAGTCAGTAGTTTCTCAAATCGAAGTAAAAGTTTGAAGTATTTAGATCATTTATCCCTTTATTCTAGAGAATTTAGGATGAGTAAAAGAATGGTATGATTACTCCATTTTCTATTTATGCAATTCTATTCAAAGTTAAGAGAAAGCGCGTGGTACATTTTTCTATTACGAGTAAACATCTCTCGTCTGCCACAATTTTGGAGAAAATAAGGTCCATGGGTACCGAGACTGGAAAACTTTCACTGTATTTTGTAACTGTGCAGCATCAGCTGCTCACAGCGAGCATCAACGGATCAGTGTTGGCTCTGATGGATGCGGGGGTGCAGCTGAAGTCCTTACTGGCGGCCGTCTGCTGCTGCTACACCAACTCGGGCGTCATCCTCGTCGAGCCCACGGCTCTTGAACTTCAGGTCATTATTTGCTTCATAGCACAAGATCAAGCATCTTTGAATATTTTCTACGTATGCTCTGCCGTTTTGCTTAGGAGCTTTTGTTTTAAAATTTTCATGTGGTGTAGAATATGGTTATAAATTTGTGTTGCAGAAAAAAATGTTAAAATTATTTTTTATATGCGAAAGGAAATTAGAATGCAGTACTTCTCAGTTTCAATTTTAGTGCATTTCCTTTATAGTATACTGTAAATATATATGTGTGAATATGATATAGAATAAAATGTAATCAATGTATCTCTTGGTAACCTCTTTGCCATATTTCTTGCAAGCTAAGCACATTAAAACGCCTTGATAGGCCATTCAATTGAGCATGCATCATATTACATTGATGGACTTCCTTGCTTCACTTGAGCAGGAGAGCAAATCTTCACTGGTGTTCGTGCTGGAGAGCATCAGCAACACGGTGGTGTCGTGTCACCAGGAGGGCTGCCTCAGTGCTGCAGAGTACACCTCTGTGCTGCACAGGGCTGTTCAGGCTGCCAAAGAAGTGTTCCAATTTTACAGGATAGAGATGTTCAAAAGATACTCCAATGGCGATTGTAAAAGTGAAGGCCAAGAAGACGTGTACGATCCTTTGTAGTACATCTCATTCTACGTGTCTTGCAGTGTTTGTGTAACCTTCATTGTCTTTGTCCATGGAACTGGTGATTATACCCAGAAAAATAATTCCTAAAGTGAAAAAGAGATCAAAACTTTAGAAAAAATGTTCTTCATCTTCAATGAGTGTTTGGTTGACCTATGGGGAGTTGTTTTTTTATTTTGAACGACGATATGAAACCATCTAATGGTGGCAACTGATGTTCAGTTTACATTTTACAGCCGTCAGTTAAAACTCACCGTAGCTGTTGATGGAACTCTTCAAATGGTGGAGCTGTTGTGATGTAGCTGAGTAGACTGCGATAGTGTATTGAAGTTAGCGTTTACCAGCAGGGAGTAAGGGAGAACCCCCCTTGCTTGGGGATGTTGATGCTCCCCCTGGCCCGATATCAGTTGCATGTAACTGTGAAGGAGCACGTACGCAAGTGTTCATTATCAGTGAGAACCTCTCTATTGAAAGGAAAAACGCAGGCGATGCAGAAAGTTAAGAATTTGACTGATAGCTGGTAGGAGACTCATGAAGCCACCATATCGAAGACCATCTAGATTCACTAATCAGAGATGAACCTTCTTCAGTAGGAATAGAATAACTAATGCTGAGTTCAACCAAACCACCATGAAAAAAGCCAAGAGGCAACGAAAAGCTATGTAGGTTAAACGATATGGCTTAAACGTTGCCCTACATCGGGTGTAAATTGTTTTTTTCTTAGTGGCAACGTGCGTTTGCAAACTTGATTTCTTTACATTTATTGTCCCCTGGGAGATGGGCTTGGTGCTACTGCAACGCGTTTCAGATCATGTGCAGGAAGCTGATGGTTCTATTATCAAATGTCTTGAATTACTGAGCATTTAATGTAGTTGAAAACTTTCTTTTTATTAACTAGTGAAGTGCAAAAGACATTTTTTTTTACGTAGGCAGGGAACCATTTCTTTGCATTCTTTGAGTGCTATTTGTTGGAATCTTACAGCGTGATCATTTACGAGGCTGGCACATGCATATTTTTCAAAGATCTCCTTACAGCACAATTAGTAAAATTTCCAAAGCAACAACGAAATAGTTTCTGACCGAATTTATCATTTACTTAGATTTTTATTACTATTACTCACAGTACAACCAAGAGAAATTGTTTATTCATTAACTCAGAAAGTCACAAATATTGTTTGTGAAACACTGTTTCTTAGTATGTTACTCATATGAAGCACTTACGATCATATTTGTCTTCAAGTTGAAACGTTTCATTACAAAGAGAAACGATTTGTCAATTTTAGGCAGAGAGTTTTGAAGCTTTTCAAGTGTTAGCACTGATAGTACAATTTTGAGACACTTTTGTGCTTTGTTGTTGGCTGACGTGCATTTGTTTCTATCAGTAAATATAGGATTGAAAACATGGAAAATTCATGTTGTGCAGTGGCGACAAAATCGTTAGAAAAAAATTGAAGTATAATCAAGATGAAGTTGCATCAATATCAGTTTTAACTCAGTCTTTCCTAAGTTGTAGATGTGTCATGAACAGTTCCCTCGTGGTTTACCGTTATTTCCTTCTATTCTCTCCTGACCCTTTTTAGATGCAAACACCCCTCAGAGGGATACAACTATTGTATCTATGGGAATTAGCGCTCCCAGGGGAAAAATGTAAGGGCTCTTGCTGAGAGTTAGGTAGGCCTTCTTTTTGTTGAAATAAAATGTGTTTTGCTATAATAAGGTCCACCTTTTTCGGTTCACTGCTGTCCTGTTTTTCAGCACCTCTGACTTTTTTCTTCAACTTTTATCTTATTTCATGAACTTCTCTCTCAACTTACTGTTTCTATGCTCCTTCTACATAGATTCCTCATTCCCTTATCTCCATGCTAAATGGTGCCTTCCTCCTTCCTCTCTTCAATACGCTTTTTTTGTAGCGGTTAAGGAGGCTTAAACTAACTTATGATCTTAATCTTAGATGCAAACACTATTCGCTAGTTTAACTTAATGAATCTGTACAAAAATTCCCTTTTAAGAACCTTAGCTTTTTTTCTGAATTTTACTGCTCATACTTCCTCTGAGGGTGCCCAGGATAGGCAATAGGTTAGTTAGTTTGGTTTGTCTATCCATGCTGCAGGGACTTGCGCCCTCCGTTGGGATACTGCTAGGAGACTTGCAGACGGGATCCATACTTGGTGTGTCAAGCAATTTCTTAGTTGTTGCTTGAACACAGGAATAAATCCATAATACTGGCGGCAGAGGCTCGTTCCTTATTTGATGTGTTGTGCAAGTTCTTAGTTGTTGGCTGAACGCAGGAATCTAACCTAATAATGCCCGTCGTGTGTTTATTTATGTACTTATTTATATATCTGTTTGGTGTCCACTTCTTAAGAAACATAGGATGTCTGAGTGTGCGGTATCATGGATACCGAATTCCTCAGTGTATTGAAAGATGGCCTTACACGCATTGATATGTTTGACATTTTATCAGGATAGGTTAGCAGAGGCTAGATAATGTTGACGGAATTTTTTCACGGGTTCACCTAGCTCAACGATGACATTGTCTGTGGAATTTCCAGGGGTCCTGCAACTACCTAATAATACCCTTGGTTTATTTGTTTGGAGTCAGTTTCTTCCATTTCTGTCACGCTCATAAGTGTAGTTATAATGACCGTATCTGTGATACAATTTAACCATTGCGCATGTATAAGAATATTTTTTATCACGTGTACTGTTAAGATGCATTTATTTGTTTGTCATCCACATCTGGAAAATGTGTTCAAGAAAGGTATTGAATCCCGTCATTTTTGGCGGGCCGTACACACTACTAAATCCATAAAACCGGTGACAATGCCTCGTTGCTGTGGAAACTTTCAATGTAATTGACAAGAGGGAGTGTTTAAGTATACTCTGAGAACTGCCTTAGGGCTGCCATTTGTATCAGTTGTGGCGATGAAACGTGAGGTACTTCGAGTTGCGTATCTTATATACATTATCGTGACTTTATTCCTTGTGCTCTAATTTACCGATATCTGTTCAATACACCATACATCTCTCCCTCCATCAGATGTGAGGGTGTTCTGACAGCTTTTCAGAAACCCTGCTCCCAGCTACCTGGTGCAGGATCATCAGTATATGTTGGGACAGTTAATGTCTAAGCTGGCTGAGTTTCTTCTTTGCTATTTTTGTGATAGTAGTCAGTGTGTGGTGACAAATTTACACCATTGACTAGACAGTATCTCTACTGTTTAAAGAATTAACACAACTGATGGGTATGTGTATAAGCAAATATTCTTATTCTTAGAGCGTTTTTCTACATGTTTAATGAAGCTCGAACATTTCAGGTTTGAGGCCAAGTAGCCACGTACGTTTACTGACTCTACAAGATGATGGACGATGACGATCCTAAAGAATATCGGTGGGAGAGCGGCTATGAGAAGACATGGTAAGTTCAGTAGTTCACTTGTGCAATGTTTCTTATGGTCTTTTTGTTTTAGGGTTGGCTATGATTGGAAAAAATCTTCTTTTCTACTTAATTCTTTAATAAATTATTTGTTTTTATTATTACTCACAAACTCTATGGCTTTCCTCTGTTCACACTCACAAGTAAACATGATACTTGACACACAAATGTTGATGTCACTAGTGCAACTGCGCATGTTCTCTACTACATCTAAAACAATTTTGCACACTTTTCTGCTTCATTTGGTAGCACTTTCTGCTATATCAAGTAGATGGAATTTAAGAGCATTTGATGTATGTAATACTCAAATGCTCTGAGAGTCATAATCTAGAAAACAATGAAGTAAAATTCACCTCTATTGTGTTACATTTTGAGCAAACTTGCGTTTCATTACTGCTGAAATTTTTGCAAATTTAGTCTAATTCTTCTATTTTCAAGGGGTGTTGGAGATAATTGATTTCAAATCTACCTGCATGATTTTTACCATAAACTAGTACAAATTTTGTACATTCACCTTATAAATTATTTTCAGATTCTCACTTCAGGAAAAAAGTATCATGGATACTTTTGAAATGGTAATATCGAGTAAATAAATTCTATTAATGAACATTCAGCTTCAATTTTGAGTATTGAGTTCAGCACTGGAGAGTAATTTATATATGCGCATAAAATTAGTACTTTATATATTGACCTATGTGAAGCAGCTTGGTTTGATGTAGTTTTGGTGTTCACAAGTAACAACATTATCCAAACATTGTGTTATAACGCTGCCAAATTTCCTGGATACAATAAGAAATCACTCGAATCCTTGTTGGAACTATGGATAAGGGACAACTTATTTTGATATTTGAAAAGCAAATTGCACTAACGAGTGTTAGTGTGTCGCCAACACTCGCCAACATATTTACATCTCATTATGGACTGACGTGGTTGAATTATAGACGTAGGTCATTCAAACCCGAATTGTACCGCAGGTATGCGGATGGCCGCTTCTTATTTTAGCAAACATAATGCAATGAATTTACAAATAAAGTTGAGCGTAATAATAGTATTAATTTTCTCGATGCTACTGCTGAAAAAGGGAAGGACTCTTTCTGTGCTGACAGAGACCACGAAACTACAGAGGTGGCACGTGGCCTTCTGCATGATAGCGCGTTAATTTACAATTTTAGGCATAACCTTATTTTATGTCGTGGCTACTAAAGGTTGTTTTAATCATGACGATTTTCTGAAACGAACATGAATATGTCCGTCCATTTATTTAAAAATTCAACCCGTTGTCTTTTAGTGATGACACTTTCCGTGAGAAAATTAACAGTTGCAGAACAGTAACCCAATTCCTCTCGCGGTGACAAAAAATATATACTTTTACCTCTCAAGTGTTTGGTATTTGGAACTTAGATCTTCACTTAGAGCTCATAACGACCTAAATGTTTAATAGCGATCGAGCCGCACACTCACCATATGGGTCTTTCTCTACTTGCGTTTGAACTTTTATGTTATGGCTTGCAAAACAAACGTGAGTGTGGGGACACATGTTTACATTTGATCTTAGTTATCAAAAAATTATTGTACAAGTCTTGAGAGTATCATTTTTTATGATGGCTGCTTCTCTTCTCAGGGAGGCCGTTACTGAAGACACGACGGGCCGTATCGAGTCCTCAGTAACTGGTACGTTGGTGAAAATATTATTACACTCATTGTTATATTAAGGTATCTTTATTTGGCTGAGCTGGAAAGTATCTTCGTGTGTTGATCTGATCAAATTCACTTCGTTGGACTCGTAAATTATGCAGTCAGTGGTGCCAGAAAGAACCCTCAAAATTGGAATTTCTCTCTTAATATTCAAGTTCCTGATCGAAAACGCGCTCACTTCTATTAGAGAAAGGTTTTTGTGAGGGTATTTATATTTTGAGATGCAACCATTTTTTTTTGGTGATTTAGAAATTTGATTGTTCTCACAATTAGTCTCTCTTTTTGTTGTCTAGTAACTAGGGTTATCCCGTCAGTCTTTTTTGAAAATTACGCCTCTACTTTCCGTTGTGTGAAGTTTTTCAGGATCTGGCTTCCATTTACACAAATACCATCATTAATGAAGTTGGAAACGTTATTTGGCAATTTTTTTTTTGCTGTGAAGGCATTAGTAATGTTTTTTTTTGTTACAAAATGAATTTCTTCTCGTTATATTCGTTCCAATTTAATTTTTATGAATTTTGTGAATGGTAATTGTCGCGTAAAAGTTATGTTGTGACGTAGTCTATTCCTCTCCATTGAATAATTTTGGCTTCTCTCTCTCTAGTCTTTTCCATACTAAATATCTTATTGACACGGTTTTTCCTCATTCAATAATGAAGTCTGATCCTATTTTTTTTCTGGAACATGTTGATTTTCGTGAAATTTTAAACCAGGCAACTACTTACACTAAAACAATCCTACGCAATTAATTGTACACTCCACTTCAACGTCAGTTGGACGCTTTGTAGACTTGGGTGCCTTAAATTTGATGCTAATGCTAGCATGTAGATCTTCCTCGAAATTTGGACGCAAATACACCATAGTAACCCTGAGGAATGCAGTGCACTCGTAACACTATGCGCGTCTTGCAGACTTGGTGCTGCGTAGCAAGCGCAAGCGAATGCAGGCCAGACAAGAGGCAGGGGTGAGACTGGGCATCATGCGTCACGTCTTCATCGTGCTGGACATGTCGAGCGCCATGAACGAGCAGGACCTCAAGCCCACCAGACATCACTGTCTTGTCAAGGTGTGACCACTTCTATTTCTTTCTATTGAAACAAACGTTCGCTAGCGTGAAGCTTTTGCTTCAGGTATAGGTAGGCCTTTAGGACTTTTGTGCTCACTTTGCTTTGCTCAATTTTCATGCTTTCACTGCCATCTTAATACTCTCATGCCTTCTCTGTTCTTATTTCTTTGTTTTCCCTTTCTTCTTCTTCCTTCCTAAGTTGTTTTTCTATGTATTGGGTATCCTGTGTGGATACACATCTTGTGTATAGATTCCTTATTTTCCACAGTCTGCCCTAAATGGTCCAGTCTCTTCACTCTTTTGAGATCATCTTTGTTGCGATTCGAAAGGCTTGACCTATTATAACAATAGTAATAATTGCGTGAAGCTTTCTTATTGCTCGCTCTTGCGACACTCTGGTGCAGTGAAGAACATTTTTAATTCTGCTAAATCTTCATGTGAGTTATTTGAGTTTTCATATACTGTTGAGTTTTGCTTCAGAGTTAGTGGAACAAATTGTGTAACTTACAAGAATAAAGTTGGATTATTACTTACACAATGACAATGAAATACTTTGTTCGTGGTGTTTTTTTGTTGCGGAAGAGAATATTAGGGACAGCATTTAGTTGATGTAAAGTTCGAGTGTACCTAATTTAGCTCGAGCAGACTCAACTGAGAGCAAGAGATGCGTTATGTCTGACATAAGTAGTGTGATAGATAACTTTACTTAGGGCGTGAATGTGTTGACAAGCATTTTCTTTAGTAGCTACCACATGTTTTTTTTATCTTGGGTACCGTCCTTGCTGCGGTAATATATGCTTGGATATATTTTCCTTTTATTGTGATAAATTTTGCTCAAATGAAAACCGAAGTATATTGAGTAACTTTTGTCTCGCTACTCCTTGCATTCGTTGATAAATGTCTTCGAACTTTCTTGATTGACCATTGCATCTCAGCGAAGCATCAGTTAATTGTGTTATATATTGAATTTAAAGTATTGTTTCAATTGTGTTCTGATCTCACAGATACTGCAAGAATTTGTTCCTGAATTTCACGAGCAAAATCCCATCAGTCAGCTGGGGCTCATCATCACGCAAAGCAAAGTAGCCAAAAAGTTCACAGATTTGAGCAATAATCCATTGAAGCACTTAGAGGTGAGTTCTGTCAAGTTTATCCTCTGTAAATTAAGATCAGCATGAAAAGTCAAGCGTCTCTGTGTAGTAAGTCTTGTTCACTAGCAAAAATTCACGCATGATTGAAGTCAAACTTCAAGACGTTTTCATTTTATTTTGCTATGCAAATAAATGGATGTTCAAAATTTGAGTGTGGATACTATGCGCAATGAACAATTGTGACTTGGTATCACAATTATATAGTATCACCATCAGTAGGATTGCTCCTCTAGAAATTCTCGTTTTTGTTTGTGGTGCTGTAAGCAAAATTAATTTTTACACTGTACCAAGTACAAATACTGTTGTTGTGGGACGTCAGAGTTCTGCTGCTGGAAGTGGGCTTATCCCATCGGGGAACTGACGCTCCTCTCGGTTCCGAGTCCGTCCAATGCAGTTCCCATTTACCGCTCATGTTAATTGTGTTGTGCTCGTGATTCCATGGTGTCTGTGTTCGAGTGAAATACTCCGTGAGAAATGGAAACATATACAAGTACCCACCTTCGTGACTTTCGGCTTATGTATGTAGTCTGCCAAGCGCTAGCAATTTGCCTTAATTTACTTACTACGTAATGGTGACTCGGAGCAGGCGCCTTTTATTTTTTTATCAAGTGCGCTCCATCACTTGGGCTGCTCTTTGCAGATTGAGCAGCCTATGAATTATTATTTCAGTAGGGTCAAGTTGGTTTACAATTGGTTGCGAACGTCGCCGAGTTTTCTCTTTATGGTGAGTGTTTCATTGGAAGTTATAATTTTAAATGATATGTTCAAGAGAAGCCTGTTATTTTGTAATACCTGTTTTTAAAAATACCCAATGTGAAATTTTCTATCGTAATAAATCACTGGTGAAATACGCTTTTGCGTTTTGAAATACAGCTGAAATTAGGTTTTAAGAAATTGTTGAATTTTTGAGTTACCAAAACTAAGATTAACATTTTCAGAGAGTTTCGAGAGCTTGTAACCACACCCCGGTTGTGCGGAGGGAGTTTGGTTTGTCAGTTTTGCCTCATTTTAATGTTATTTAATTTAAGCCTTTTATTATTTTACAAATTCTGAATAAATAATAAACCAACTAAAATGTTGGAGGCATAGGATGACTATAAGGAGAGTTTTGAGGCCATGATTGTTGTCCCCCGTAAAAGAATCTTAATAAGTGAAGTCCCTATAACACTGCAACCAAGATTTCTCAATACATTTCATTAAGTACAGATACTGTAACCAAGGTTCCTTACACACCTTACATCAGTTATGGATTCCATGACCAAGGTTTAATGCATACCTCACATCAGTGATGAACTTTTTGAAACATGAGAAACAAAATGAATGAAATTTGAACATCTATGGATTCAGAGAGCAAAAGAAGAAGTGAAATATCTTGAAGTTTGGCTTCAATAAAGTGTATTTTAAAAGAAGTTTAATTTAGAGATGTGCTTTACTGCAGAAGGTAAAATAATGTAAAATCAAAACAGGGCATTTGTTGTCATTGCTTTGCACCTGTAGCTGCCTCTCGATACCAGTGCATGGCGAGAGATCTGACTCTTGGAACCTTGAGTTTGATAATGTATTTGATTTTTATTCATGTTATGTTGTGTGCTCGTTGGCCTGATTGTGTGCTTAAGCGTGTTTTTCTTAAAATATTGATTCGTTGTATTAATCTCCATTTTGACCTTTTTTAAAGTGAAGCAACATTGATTTATTAAATTAACAACCACTTTCATAATTTCATTTAAATCAAAATTTGTAGGGACCAATTTGTGGTTGCCATGTGTTCTACTGAGTGTTCTCATCCCTGTGCTGTAGATAACATGCCTGGCTCAGATTATGATTCGTTGCTGTTATGTTTCGTGTGAGGGATACAAGGACTTTCATCAGTATATTTAACTTTTCTTTCTGAAGAACTAATCTATATTTTGGGAATAGTTATAGTAAGTTCAACTTTTTGCCCACCATCTCTTTTATGGAGGTTAGTTCCCTTCTCCAGGGGAATGTTTTGATGTCATTGGAAATCAAACAACTTCCTTCAATTACGGTGTTCTTACTACTTTGCAGTGTGAGTCGGATGTATCGACAGAGTAATTCGGGGTAAACTGTTTTCAATATCTGGTCTAAGTTCATTATTCTATTCAGTAAAAATTTCTGTGTTAGCATGAAGATTCATGGACTATCTAACCACAATGCTTTTATTTTCAATATTTTCCCTAAAACTACGAATATCCAATAAGTTAATGATTCTTAACTCGAGTGCCTTGGAAGGGCACAAAGTATTTATGGATATATTCATCATTTTTTTCTTATGACCTCAAATTGCCTTACAACTATTTCATGCTTAGAGACCTATAGCACTAGATATTTTTTCTCACGCTTCTACAATACTCTTTAGAACCTGCCCAACGTAAATTCTATGTTGTTAGCCACGCTTCATAGAAACTGACCAGCATCTGTCTCGCGTTGAATGTATACAAAACTCACACTTGAACACGGTTGCTACACTCTGAGAACTTGAACACGGTTGTTATACTCTGAGAACTTGAACACGGTTGTTATACTCTGAGAACTTGAACACGGTTGTTATACTCTGAGAACTTGAACACGGTTGTTTAACTCTGAGAACTTGAACACGGTTGCTACACTCTGAGAACTTGAACACGGTTGCTATACTCTGAGAACTTGAGCACGGTTGTTATACTCTGAGAACTTGAACACGGTTGTTATACTCTGAGAACTTGAACACGGTTGTTATACTCTGAGAACTTGAACACGGTTGCTATACTCTGAGAACTTGAACACGGCTGCTATACTCTGAGAACTTGAACACGGCTGCTATACTCTGAGAACTTGAACACGGCTGCTATACTCTGCAGAATCTGAACAAATTACTAGAGATGCCGTGTCGAGGTGAGCCCAGTCTGCAGAACTCGCTGGAGCTAGCAGTGTCGTCCCTGTGTCACTTGCCTCCTCATACTTCCCGTGAGATTGTGCTGCTCTACGCTGCTCTCACCACCTGCGATCCTGGCGAGATTACGCAGACCATGCAGGTGTCTGCTGTGTGTTGTGTGGTGCCTGCTGTGTGTTGTGTGGTGCCTGCTGTGTGTTGTGTGGTGCCTGCTGTGTGTAGTCCAGGGTGCCTGTAGTGTACTCTACGAGTTGCTTTGTCAAGTGTTCACATAGAAGTTATTCACAATACCTATATTTCATGATAAATTCGTACACGACCTCACTACTTAGGTTGAGAAAAATTCTGATATTTCACTAATGAAGTTACTCAACATCTGTTGCTTTTGTTTTGGTATTTCTACCCATTAGAGAGAAGATAATTTGGCCTACGGTTTGTTGAGCCTATTTTTAGCACTTGAAAGATTTCTGCACAGTTGATGAAACATATCACAGTTCGTTAAGTGGTCATCTATTTATTCAGCCTTAATCACTGTGCATGATTCATTTAGTAGTGCACTATCTCTTTCAAGTTATTCAGAATTTTTATATCATATTAAAACCGGATTAATATTCCATTCATACGTTATGCATCACCATAAAATTCATTGTTATTGGCTTAACCGCCGGCGCCAAGTACAGGAGAACTAAACACGCTGTGTCCCTTCTTTAGAAAGTGCAGGCGAACAACATCAGGGTGTCTGTGGTGGGCCTCGCCGCAGAACTGCACATATGTAAGGAGCTCAGCTCCTCGACTGGTGGGTGTCTAAAATCGTGTTGGTGCCCAGCCAATTCTTAAAGCAATGCGGTCCACCCTCGAGTGGGAACCTCACCTTAACACCTTGAGTGCAACGTGACCAACCGGTGGTCATTAAGGGGATTTTCATAGTGCTTATGACTGACCAGCAGTCACTGACTCAATTTTTATAAATACTTAATGAAAACTAAATAAAGGCATGATATATTTAATGTTCGTCATTTTCGAAATTGATATCTAAAAATAACTCTAATTTGAGTTAGATATTGAACTTCACTTTAACCCTCCGCACGGAACGTGTTAACGGATAAAAGTCAGACCTAGTTGTTCATAACTTGAAACAAGCACCGTGTTAGTTGGATTATGAGGGCTAATTTTTTATCCACACAAATTCAGGATCGAAGGTAATGCTTATGAAGTCACCATGCCACTACTTGAGGATTTATCTCGGTAATCCAGCGATTCAAAAGCTCATAACTGCAGCTGTGCCTCAGTTGATTCTAGAGCTGGTGCCATCAAGACGTTATCATTTTCACTAAAAAAAGATACAACGATAACATAGCATAACCGATAATAATGAGCCCCCAGATAAAATTTCCCCCTATTGTTTTTTGAGCGTCAGTTCTTTATATTTACTACGTCTACCAATCGATGTTCGAGACTGGCGACCTCAGGAGGATTCTGCTAGGTTACCTCGGCTGTAGATAGGCCTTCGGGACCTGTGTCTTTTGCGCCCACTTGGCTTCTTTCCGTTTTTACATTCTTTGCTATATCTCTTTGTCTTTTTCCTCTTCCTTCTTGATTTGCTGTTTCTATGCACAGGATCTCCTGTGTAGGAACGCACCTTGAGCATAGATTCCTCGTTTTCCACAGCCTATAAGAACTGATGCCTTCTCTTCGTTCTCGAGATCGCCGTTGTTGTGGTTAGGGAATCGAAAATTAGTAAAACAAAAACGAAAATAAACTGCAATAATTTTTTGCATGCTTTGCGAGCCGTTCCTAAGACACCGAAGTTTTGTGCCCTTGTGGTTCCATTCTAACCTAAAACGTCTCAGAATTCCTCTGTGATAATTAAAATTGCTTATCACTTGGAAACGAAAGTTAAACCTTCGATGTAATGATCCCCATTATTTCAAATTTTCTCTACATGTTTAAAAGATAACCCATGTTGTACTCTTTCAAACTCAATTTTGTGCTCATACGTCCACTCTGTGTACTTCAAAAGATAATATAAAGGCCTTCGATTCACTTCCTTTATTGCAAAATTTCGTTTCTCATTTATCACATCCAACTGCTGATCTCCTACCTGGTTAATTTATTTATGAAATACTAGTTGCACTACTATTTTATATGTAATTTTGACGGTCTTGTTGCAAAAAGCGTTCATTATGCTAACGAATATGCTAGTACTAGTACGTAAAGAGAAATGACTGTGAACATGATTGTTATTTTTCTCCTTTGCATCTACCCTAGTGCACGAAGGGACGAGACTTGGGTAGCAACCCGAGAATGGGCCATTCAGCTCGTTCGTGAAGGGATATCCTAATTTTTAATTTTGCGCTCGATTCCTTCATATTTTAGTTTTATTCTTGTTCTCTGTTTCATTCTGATTAATTTTATTCTGGTATCTTATTTCTTTCTATGGTATTTTATTCTTGAACTCTATTCCTTTATATTTTATTCTCGAACATTATTTCATTTTATTCAGTTTAATCCAGTTTAACTGTATGGAATTTTATGTTATTCCTTTTTATTTAGTATTACTCCATTCTTTTATGTGTGGCCGAAACGTGCAGGTGGCTCTTTCTCGGTGTGTCTGAACGACCTGCACCTGCGCGAGTTGGTGCGGGACCAGCTGGAGCCTCCCCTGGCGGCGGCCAGCATGGACCACACCCTCATTAAAGTCGGCTTCCCGCACCAGGTGCGCCCTCACTCTCTCTATACTAGGAGTGACTCGTTGTTATGTAACGTTTATGTTTCTCTTTGTTTTACTAGTTTTTTGAAAACAGTTTGCTAGCAGGTCAGTTTAAGTCTGGGGAAAAATTTCTTGGCAAATATTGTCCAGTTGCTAAAATAAATGGAGAACTAAATATTTAGTTTTGTAAAGATAAATTTTAGCCTATTCTAAATTATTAGTTACAAATTTTAACCCTCTACCGCCGAACGTTCCCCACAGGGAACACTCAATAAAACTGCTAATATTTTTTATTTCTCGTCAAGTAGATGCTCTTATGTATTTTTTGAAGTTCACTGCCGAGTTGCAGTTCGTCTCTAATGTGATGTTGGAGACAACCTGATGCTAGAGCCACGTCTAATAACGGTGGTTATAATACCGGCAATATGAGTAGAACCCTCAAACCCTCTACCGGCGGTAGAGGGTTAAGACGCATAAATTGTCGCTGTAGAATCAATAAACCATCTCTCATCACTGAAATTTGAAAATTCATTCCAAGTTATAACATGAGATTATTCAGATAATTTCGAAGCGTGGTATCTTATTTTCTCAACTGATGTCCGGCTGGAAAAAAGTAATTTATTCCTGGTTTTATTGTAGGCGTTCAACAACGACAATTATAACATGCTAAACAATCAAGTGCATTCGCACGTACTGTTGTATAAAAAAAGGCACAAAAACAATTGCTTATTTGTGTGCCTTGAAACAGGACGCCGTATGCCAACGAGCTAAATAATGAACATCTCTTGATGGCCATGGCATTATCTAACTTATTCCTCATGATAGCAATTGACATTGTTAGGTTATAATTAACCGTATTTCAGACTGAAACTACTTGAATGATATAAATTTTTACCGGGTTACGTGCTGCTTAGGTGACAGCGAACGCTAAGCCCGCCCTCTGCATGTGTCACCTCGATGACGTGCCGAGTCTCAGCACCCGCGGCTACTACTGTCCTCAGGTGAGTGTTCAGCGCTGTGCTCGTTCGACCGCAATTGTTCAATTTCTGTTCAACAGTTATTCTGTGTTGATTTGACTGTAGTGTTATTGACTGTATTGTCAACAGTTATTCTGTGTTGATTTGTTCAGCAGTTGTTCTGTGTTGATTTGACGGCAGTTATTCAATTTCTGTTCAACAGTTGTTCTGTGTTAATTTGACAACAATTGTTCAATTTCTGTTCAACAATTATTCTGTGTTCAAATTGACAACATCGCAGCACTGACATGTCGACGCTCTTGAGGGTCAGAAAAATGAGGTCTGTGTATCGTGCCGCCCCTAAGTTGTCATTTTTGTTGTTGTGGTGTTTGTGTCTTGAAGAAATAGCTCTGTAGCGGTCAGATTGCGTTTCTTCTTTTTGGTCCGTTCTCGATTTCTGGTTTGCGTTTAGTTGGAGTTATTGTTTCTTTTTAGTTTCTGTTCCTTCCTTCATCGTCGCAATGCTCGTGATAAGTCCTCATTCGCTGTTCAACAATAGGAGTTTACACTGTGATGTGCTGTAGGCAACAAATTTGATAAGTGTTTTTTCCTTTGTACAGGGTGGCCCCTAGGTAACTGACCCTTTTTATTTGCTAATAAAAAGAAAACTATGAACGCTAGGAAGTTGAAACTTGTTTTACTGGAAAGAATAACTATTTTATAGTTTTTTAACACTGTGTTTTGAATGTGATATCCTTTAAATGGCCGCCACGGTTGTTTTGACAAATTAGGCCTCTTTTCATTGTTGCTTCCATAACACTCCTTAGCGTATCTGGCGAGAGTTGAGCTATTTCAGAAGAAATGTTGTTTTTAAGTTCTTGTAAATTTGTTGGATTTGTTCCATAAACTTGTGACTTGAGGTAGCCCCACAAGAAGAAGTCGCATGGGGTCAAATCTGGAGAACGAGGGGGCCGCTGGATGTTTCCAAATCGTGAAATTGAATGATTTGGAAAGCAATCTCTTAACAATAATATTCTCTTCTTGTGTTTTTCTTCTTGTGTAATTGTGTTTTTAGAAGGACTGATCCTTGTTTGAAAATGGATTCTGTAGTCACGTTGCCCTTCTGTTATTGACGTCGTCTTAATGTAGGATTGCAGAATTCTGATTCTTTCTTCTTTGCTGTAGCGAACCATTATGAAAATTTTGAGGTTATGAAATAAAACAAAATTTCTTCAGTTTATATGCCAGCTGAGTATGTAGGATACCATATAATAAACTATAAAAATGTTATTCTTGCAAATAAAACATGTTTCAACTTTCTAGCGTTCATAGTTTTCTTTTTATTAGCAAATTAAAAGGGTCAGTTACTTCTGGGCTACCCTGTACATATCGCTCACTGGGAAGAACTTCACAAGCCGAAATTCTTCAATTTTCAGGAGAAGTGATTTTAACTTTGCAAACTGCTTCGCGGAATTAGTTTTGATCGAAAAAGGAATCCTTCCTATTGGTCAATTTTGAAGGTTCAGTTATGACGGTTTTAACAGCATACGTAGAACGAAATGGCAAATTTAACAGTTTGGAGATTTCAATTTTCCAAAATTTTGAGTTATGACGTTGTTCTTCCCAGTGAGAGATGTGTAGCTACACTCTCCTTAATTAGAGTGAGTGCAATTTGTCGTACTGAAGTGAAATCTACCGCAAGTTGTATAATAGATAGAAGGTAAGAGTAGAAGAAAGAAAAATTAGTGTGTGAACGATAAAGTCATTCACTGCCTCGTTCAGCAGTCGTTTTGTCCTGCGCGATCTTGTGTTGTTTATCTAAAGGTTGCTTGACGGTTCGCACTGCAATGTGGCGTTAGTGCTGGGACCTCAGCGCGCGGGTTGATCCGGTTAGTTAGTTCCGTCTCAGCAGTTACGCTGATGAGTTACCTTCCGATAGTTGTGCTGATCAGTCGTCCTTGTGTGCCTAGCGTTACGTCCCGGCAGTCGCGCTAATGAGTCACTTCTCTGTGTTACCTAAGTTTCGTCATACCAGCCGCGCTCGGGACTTGTCTTGTCTCTGTGTGCCATCTTATCTGTAATGATTTTCCGAGAAATGTGACCAATTCTGATTTTAACCAGCCTATAACGAATGTTCAAATAAAATTACTTAAAATTTAAAAGCGAAGAAAATGCTTACAAAATTAGTCATTTTTATCCAAAAGAAAGAACAAAAAATCAAAAACGTTTCGGAGACCAGCTCGATCATCATTTCTGTCAAATACAAAGTATAATCTATCTAACGCAAGCATGAAAACTGGATCGAAACTAAATTCCTGAATATAAAAAAGACAATTATGCATTAACTATCTGAAGGGGATACGAGCTAAGCATGTTGTTTAAAATTGTTTTTTCCCTAAAAATATGCAAAGATTCTAAAATCCTATGATCAAAATCACGGAAAGAACTGTATTATTTTAAAATCACCATCACGAACAATTGCACTACACTTCTCGGCATGGCTGCGTATTGCTGAATGAGGAGGCAAGTTACCGGTACTAAAACTCCTTCCGCAGTGCTCTGCCACTCTTGTGTAAATATTACGCGACGTCATTCCGATGTACGCCGATACGCACTGCGCACGTTTATATACAACAGAAGAGCGCATGAGCCAGGAAATTGAGTCCTTGTCTCGAAAAAATGAACCAATATTTGCTTTGCTAATCAGTATGACTCGTAAACTTACTCCAGAAAAATGCTTACTGAATAAAGACTTTAATTTACGGACTAGTTTTTCAGATGGAGAACCGAAATAGGGTAAAGTGACTGTGCAATAGAGGTAATTTTCACATTTAACACGAATGTCGGAATCGCAATATTTCCTTGACACAAACTTTTTAATTTGGGTGTTTATGATTCCAAGAGGAAAACCATTGTTACAAAAAAATCGCGTAGATAGTGAAATTCTGAGTGTAGATCATTAAAAAATCAGCAGACATTGTAAGCCCTGTTTATCAGCGTTTTGATTCCGTTGATTTTGAAAGTGTTAGAACAAAAGCTAAAAAAATTAGTTCCCAATCCCGTGAAGGTTGGCTTGCGATATACAGAAGTTACAAAATTTTCCCCATTCCTAGATTATACTTTGTATTTTACAGAACTGATGATGGAGCTGGTCTCCGAAAAGTTTTCGATTTTTAGTTCTTTCTTTTGAATAAAAATGACTAATTGTTAGAATTTTCTTCGCTCTGTAATTTTTAGTGAATTTGCGATTTAAGGATAGTGAACATTTGTTTACAACTGAACTTTTAATAAATTACTGTTATATTTGCACAAACCTTAAACCCTTTTTTATTTTTAATTTCAGTGTTGAACAAGTGTAGAAAAAGCTTGGAAAAACGAAAAACTAATTTTTGCTAATTGTTGCCGTGGCCATTGGCTTTAAGAGGCTTGGCATCTGACCGATAAAGGCCAAGGCCCCGGTGACATGAGTACTAACTACGAATATTTCAAATTTTACCAAATTTTTGAACAGAAATGTCTTAATATTTTGAAGATTGAATAGGTGAATTTTGGTGCTGGTTCAAATGAAACATGCGCTTAAAAAATCTCTCCATATGCAACGTCATTAAAAGAAAATAACTTTTACAGTTTTGGCTCTATTGATTACTTTGCTGGTGCTTGGCTCGTAGGGGGAAAAATGTGAGGGCCCGAGCTGAGAGTTAGGTAGGCCTTCTTTTTTTTTTAAATGAAATGTTTTTGTTATTTTAAGGACTACCTCTTTTTTCGGTTCACTGCTGTCCTGTTTTTCAGCACCTACTACTTTCTTCTTCAACTTTGATCTAGTTTCAAAATCTTTTTTCTCAACTTACTGTTCCTAGGCGATTTCTGCATAGATTCTGCTTTCCCTTAACTCAATACCAAATGGTACCTTCCTCCTTCCTCTCTTTGAATCGCCTTTGTGGCGGATCGGGAGGCTTAAACTAACTATTAATCTAAAAATCTTGCTTTGCTTGGCTGATGATAGATGAAATATCCGAGACATATTTCTACTTGAATATCTCTGTTAAATTTGTTTATTTCTTCAATTTAAACTCTGATGCACTTTTATTGCAGAATGTCTACTTGACCCTATCTTGTGAAGTGCAGTCATTAAGGTTTCCAGCTTATTTAGAAAAGCCCTGATAATCTCATGCTATAACTTTGCAAATTAGATTCAATGATTAGTTACTGGGTACAAATGAGATATTAACGCTCATGCTGGGATATCACTAGTCTAGCCTTCGGTGCCAGATTGTATTGGTAAGTTTCAGACGATGTAATTCAAGAACTGGAAGAACCTGTCTGGTTATAAAAATGATCTAAATCACTACCATTTTTTCTAACCTAGTCTCAGGTCGATTACATTAGCATATCAGTATGTTCCTTCTGTTCATATCCTAAATTGCCCGTGCGTGAATCATTACTCTTTGTGTGGAACCAGTGAACCAGTTTCGTATTCATCGATAGTAGTATGTATCTCTGCATGCCATTGGCTTGTACTTTGAGAGAACTTTAATTTTTCATTGGGGAACTATCGAAGGCTATCTGAAAGTTTAGATATATGTATGAGGTGCATGAGGTCTATAACTTTCTTTCTATCGTAAATTTGGTTGACTTCTTCAAAAAAATTAAGAAGGTTCGTGAGGCAGGCACGTTTTCTCTTGACTCCGTGTAAAGAGTTAGCAATCAAATTTTAGGCTTGGAGATGTGTTATGCAGACTTGAGCAATCTTTCTTTTGTTTTAAAGGTGAATGATGTTAAGCTAACTGGTCGGTAGTTAATGGGTTCTTGTTTGCTTCCTTTTTGAAAATTCGATTAACATGCGCTCTCCCTGTCTTTTTTGAACTAACCCAGGTACGAGCGATTGATGGTAGATGATTGCTAAGGGTTCGCTGTTAACTTCGGCTGTTTGTTTCTTAAGTATACGTCGAGTTAAGCCATCAGATCCTGTGAATTTATATAGGTTTAGGAGGCTGAGCTTTTTTCTACTTTTTCAATTGCCAATAAGTCGTTTGGTAGAAGTTATTGAAAGTCGAGGTTGAGGAATTTCAGTTAATTCTTCACTTGTGAACAGGGGGAAAATATGTACAGGTTTAAAGCTCTGTGATTGTTTTTTTTCATTTGTTCATCCTAAGGGGCTCATGCATCGCACTTTCATTTTTCATGTGGTTACACATCTCCATGAATTACTTCTTTAGAAGAAAGAACGTGAAACTTACTGCAAATACACTCATTGCCCTTCGATGCTTGTTGCAGTGCAGCGCCAAGTATTGTGATCTGCCCGCCGAGTGCCGTGTGTGCGGATTGATGCTCGTCACTGCTCCCCATCTCGCTCGCAGCTACAGGTGTGTTGTTCTCGTGCAGGCCGCTTAAGAACGCGCTCTTCCTTTTTCCTAGACAGCAAATCAGTTTCTAATAAATTTTTCAAAAGAACTAAGTCTAAGGATTTCCTTTTTTTTGTAGAGCTGAGCAGTATGATTGGAATGATTTTTTTTAGCAGAAACAGTTGACATTGAGTATAGTTTTCATTATTTCATGTTGTGTACCAGAGTAGTTTTCTGAGATATTAGCTTGCGAGTATAAATTGCAGGAAGGAGGGCTGGTAACCTTCCTTGAATAGCAGTTGGTAAATAGCGATAAATGGAGAAGGCACTCTCATGTTAGGTGCCTTCAGCCTTCAATTGTTTTGTAAGCCCCAGTTCATTTGCTGCTCGGAGGAAAATTTGGGTTCGTAGGTGCCCTTAGCTACCAGTGCAAAACCACAGTTGCACTTGTTCTTGGAGCATTTTGTGTGGTTAGCTTTGTGGGCCGGAAATTTTCTCGTAGCCGCAATTATTTTTATGTTGCTTATTCAACAGCAACACATCAGCTTGTTGCTGATTCGTTTCTTGTTGATGTTAGAACTTCAACACGAAAACAATGGCTCGTTCCCTGGCTTGTACCAAATGGGGACCAAATATGATTACTGTTGGTTTCATAACATGCTCTTTTTGAACCCACCAGACTTCTCTGAGTTTTAATTGGTCTCAGAAAAATATGAGGATTGTCTCTAATTATGCAGCAAGTTGTCTTGACACTTGTGGCAAACTGGCGGTAGGTGTCGGATGAATTTTTAGTTCGCTTCCTATTCCTCTTTGAGATATTTTAGTTATGTTTTTCCTGAACGCTAGTATTATAGAAATATTTTTTATTCTTATTTCAACATTATCATCATTCATTTGACAAAATTCCTAATCATTTCTTATGAGAAATGTTTAAAAATAAATTTATTCAGGTTTTCTCTTGCTATCAATCTTTGGTCGTCTCATCAAACCAATATGTTTATTTATATCTCTTTATTTATTTTCAGATTTGTTTACTTTTTGCTTCTCACAAATGTTTTACGTTTCAGACATTTGTTCCCACTGAAGCCATTTATTGAAGAGGACTGCAATGAAGGTAGCTCATCGAGTTGTTACGGATGCCTCAAACTCTTCGACAAAGAAGGCATCGACAAACATGTTAGTCTTTCATAATTTTTGGTTATTACTGTTCTCTAGTTTGGATAAAGATATGTTATATTAACATTTTATCCATCCTGGTGGCAAAACATTTTATTTTATCCTGGTGGTCTTCCTTGAACGTAATAAAAGTGATGCCTTAATCCATTCAAATATATATATTGGGGCTGGTAAATTATTGACCAGAATTGTTATTTTGCTGTTACATGTGGTATTTTAATTTTAGCCTGTGCCACTACGAGGACTGCAACTTTTAAAATTAGTAAATATTTTCACTCGAACATTGATAAACAATAACATAGCCTTAATAATTTTTTTGTTGTTGTTAGTATTTGACTGCGACCTGTATTAACGTATCGACCTTATTATTGTTAAGATTTTTCTATTCTCGCTAGCGTAATGACCTGTTCCTACATCATCATAAGAGCGCATGCTCCTGCTTGTCTGAACTAATGGCTACATCTCGAACTTTGCTGCTACTAAAATACGTAACTTTGTTTGTACCAACATCTTGCTATTGTTGAACAAACACCGGGCTCCAACTGAAAGAGACAAATATTTTAACTTGAGCCCAAAATATTAAATAAAAAGATAATAAAATAAAAGCAAAAGGCCAAAATAAAATCTTAGTTCTAGTAACGGAAACATTTTGACAAGTACCATTACTTCGTCTTTAGGTATACTATTTATGTGGCCTGTACCTGTACCTTTGCTTTGCCTCTCTCCAATTATATTGATTTAATCTTCTTCATTAACCATCAATTTGGTTGTCTGTCGTAGCTCTTGTTTCTACCAATACCATTACCTAGTCTCCAATAGCTAGCATTGTTACGATCATCAATATCTTCCGTTTGGTCATTTCATTAGTCTTTTGCAATTCCGCTGTATTAGCAGCTTGCAATACTAGTCTTCTACCCGTTAAACTCTCATATTTTTTATCTGTATCGCTGTTGTCGAAATATCACATCATTTAATACTCGTTTTCTTCAGACATTGTTTCGTAGTGGGCAATTCTACATTAGTAAAGAATAACATCTCATCGTCTACTTTCTATTTAATGTTGGTTGTTAGTTTTTTATGCTCGCGGTTCATGAACTGAACATTTGATATTCTTCCTCGGAAATTGCTTATTTTCAGCGTCAAGGTAAAATTGTGAGAATTCATATTTTAAAACGTTTTTTCACTCTGCAAACTTTCTGTTGAAATTTTTTACCTCAGTATACGTTTCTTCCCTTGCTGGTTTTTGATCAGAAAGTGCAATTTATTTCGTATTTATTTTTACTTCTCTAGGTTGAAGATTTTTCACTGATGTAAATCTTACACTACGGTCTATCGTAATCCTATGAACTTAGAAAAAAACTGCATGGAAAGTATTGAAACGCCTATTTTTGGGATAACTTAAGAGAGAAACAGCTATTGTGTCTATGAGAATTAGCGCTCTCAGGAGAAGATGTGAGGTCCTTAGTTGAAGGTTAGGGAGTTCTTTCTTTTGTTTAAATATAAGGTAACTAAAAAAAGTTCTGTCCATTTTTTTGACTAGTTATTGAATGAAGTTAATATATACGCATCACTTGTAAGAACTGTTTTTAGATTCGGACAGCCGAAATTAGAAACATCAGACGTTATAAAAACCCGCGCACCGTGCTGGCAATCAGTTATAAGCCGGACAGCAGTGGCGAAGGATGGGAATGTCTACAAATCTCGTTCGGGACTTTTTGCTTTACGAAAAGTGGGCTTATCAGCAGCTGCATCAAATCGCCGCATATGTCAAGCGTTTGGGGATAGTGCTGTGAATAAACGTACTGCAAGGTGTTGGTTTCAAAATTTAAAGTCGGGAGATTTCTCCCTCCGTAGTGAGCCTCGCAGTGGACAACCACAAGTTTTGAATGACGGAGTCATGAATGTAGCCATTAAACAAAACATTAGTCTAACGTGAGGTGAACTTGCAAGACAGTTTAAAGTTTCCGATGAAGTAGTTATACTTCACTTGCACCGCCTACGTAAGACGTAAAAACTGAGCAAGTGGGTTCCGCACACTATGTTGGAGGTCTACAAGAGACAATGTGTGGCTGTTTGCGTATTGCTGCTTTCTCGCCGCCATACCGTATCCTTATTCAATGAGTGCTTACCAGTGATGAAAAGTGGGTTCTGTACGAAACTTCCAAGCGTTTCAGACATTGGTTGTCACCTCAGGATGCTGTCCCTCACACCGCAACACAGCCTATGTACCGACGCAAGATTATGCTTTGGGTCTGGTGGACAAGTCATCAAGTGGTTCATTATGAGCTGCTATCAACGGGCCAAACAGTCACTGGAGACCTAAAATCACAGTAATTGGAACGTGTGCAACAGGCTTTGGGCCAGAAGGAGCCAGCACTTGTGAATCGCAAAGGTGTGCTTTTCCTCCATGAGAACGTCAGGCCGCATGTCGCGCGAGTGGTCAGGGATACCATACAGCAACTTGTGTGGGAGACTTTGTGCCATCCACCTTATTCACCTGACCTTGCGCCATCTGATTACCACCTCTTCCACTCCCTGGGTAATCATCTTTGTGGAAAATCCTTCACCAATGAAGTAAACTTGCGCCAAGCCCTCACGGACTTTTTTGCGTCCAAAACCCCCGAGTATTGCCGCAAGGGGATTGAACAGCTGGAGACCCGTTGATAGAAGGTGCTGGTTGCAGATGTCGATTACTCCGAAGACTAAATATAAGTTACACATACTGTGAAGCTTTTTCTTTTTTTCCTTTAAAAACGGACAGAACTTTTGTGGTTACCTTGCAGAACAAGTTTTTTGGGTTTCGTTACCGAATTTTTTCAGTATCTTCCGTTTTTTTAATTTTTTCTATTTAGTTTTAAAAATTTCTTTTAGTCTTACTGTTTCCATGCACAGGGTGTAGGGATATGCTTGTGCGGAGATTCGCCGTTCCCTTCAATGTCATAATGGTGTCTTCCTTCTCCCTCTATAGGGAGCCATTTGTTGTGACAACAGAACCTTGAATTAACTTATCTAATCTAACCTCCCATTTTACAGCCTTGTTTCTCACGCAAGAAGAAATATTGCAAATATTTTTCCATATCTATGTACTTGGAAGACTCAATTACACTACGAGGAGTGCTGCAGCTTGCCTTAAAAATATGTCCACTTTCAGATTTATCGGTGCAGCAGCTGTGATCACCAATTTTGTGTCGACTGTGACATCTTTCTCCACGACACCGTCCACACGTGTCCAGGCTGCGCCTCCAACCCTGCACTGTGAGTCCTGCCTGCCTATTTTGGGCTTATCTGTTGCTCTAAAGTATGTTCTTACATGCAGCTTACTTCTTGGGAAAATGTAAAAGTGCTGAAGCATTGATCCCTCCCCCATCATTACTGTGAAGGCTAGAGACAAATTCCTTAAGTGATGTTTCCGAAGCTTTGATCGCTTTCCTAAAATTAAGTGTAGTCGCTGTTTCAGTTGAATAATTGCGCTGCCACAAGTTGGGCATCTGCGTTTTGGTGCATTGTTCTCTTCGTAGGTGTCTGAAGAAGCAAATCAGGGGGTTTGTTGACGGACGTGTTTTTAATTTGCGTTACGCTGGCCAAATCACCATCAAATTCGTAGAAACCTGGAGGTTGAATAAGTATTTTATTACAAAGAAGTTATTTACCAGGGAAAACATCGAGAAATTTCCTTTCTGGAGAATTATTGTTTACAGTTACAGCAATGATTTCAGAGAAAATCCCGTAGTCTGTCTCAACCATCGGAATAAGCTAGTTTTTTTTAAGGGAACTACATTCTCCAAAGGTATCATAACACATGTGAGAGCAGTTGGTGTTTTTCATCATTATTTGTTATAAAAGATATCTCAGTTAGTATCGGGCAGTCGCAAAAAAATAGGTTGATAGGTACGTACGTTTAGCAACATTCTACATATAAAGCTATCGACATTTCAGTTTTATGAATCTATTTTGGGTCGTGTTTTAATTGGTAAGGGCTCTTACTTTTTTTAATTGGTCATATATTCCTGGTTTCTTTGGATAAGTTCTAAATAACTTTTCTACACATGAAGTTGATGGTTCAGAAAGTGAAGGTAAAATATCACTTACTGTGAGAACACGTTAGTTCGAATGCTCTTTACTAGTTATTCAGTGAGGGACTCTGCAGTAAAGTCGTATGTTAGTTGACAATACATCATTGATCTGTGATATGCATAGCATAAGCCGAGTAGCATTGTACGTACAACTTTCTATTTTATTAGAGGAGAATGAAAGTTACTTTTTTAACCTGTACTATGGAGGTAATGTCCAAGGTATACTTTAGGGAGACTACAACTAACGTTATCTAATCCAATACAAAACCAATGAGACGTAATTGCGAAGATGTCCGAATTATTTCGCCCTCTCTATTTATATATACAGGGTGTTTTTTTTTACTTTGAACAAACTTCGAACTTAGGTACAAAAACTCAAAATAAATCGATTTTCATGAATGACAAAATGTCCAAAACACATTAGTTTTCGAGTTATAGTTACTTGAAGAATATTAGAACTTCAAGTAGGATTGCACGCGCGCACCATTTTTAGCGCTACCTTTGATAGTTAAAGAGGTTTTTGGGCCCCACTAATGTAGTATTTTTGTAATTTCACAATGAAATTTGCGTGTACACGTTTTACAAATAAGAATAAATTGTCCTAAATGAGTAATCATCAATTATTATCATGTAAGCTAACCATTAATCCGTAAGCATTGCAGGACACAGGTAAAAAACATAATCAATACAAACTTTAATGTAAGAACTCTAAAGCAAGAATAAACTTGAATACAGTTTCATTACAACAGTTACTCGAAATGGCCTCCATGAACTTCAACAGGCCGTATTACGGAAATGCCTGGCGTGTTTCAATCTGTAAGGCGCTCACTGGCTGTTAGGTGTCGTAAATGTGTTGAAGTTCATGGAGGCCATTTCGAGTAATTGTTGTAATGAAACTGTATTCAAGTTTGTTCTTGCGTTAAAGTTCTTACATTAAAGTTTGTATTGAATATGTTTTTTACCTGTGTCCTGCAATGCTTACTGATTAATGGTTAGCTTACATGATAATAATTGATGATTACTCATTTAGGACAATTTATTCTTATTTGTGAAACGTGTACACGCAAATTTCATTGTGAAATTACAAAAAATACTACATTAGTGGGGCCCAAAAACCTCTTTTAACTATCAAAGGTAGCGCTAAAAATGGTGCGCGCGTGCAATCCTACTTGAAGTTCTAATATTCTTAAAGTAACTATAACTTGAAACCTAATGAGTTTTGGACATTTTGTCATTCATGAAAATCGATTTATTTAGAGTTTTTGTACCTAAGTTCGAAGTTTGTTCAAAGTAAAAAAAAACACCCTGTATAAATAAAACACAGACACACATTTAAGAGTATATATATAACGTGAGAGAGTATGAAGTGAAAGATAAAGTGTAATAAATATGACCCTCAACGGGCGCTTCGAAAAACGCTTATTTACTACAGTTGTAACAATCAATTATTTTGCGTTGAATAGAATGTAGCTTTGAAGGAGCTTTGAGATGTACTACTGGTGACCAGAGCGCACAGTTTCCCTCTGTCGTACTAGAAATGATCACAAAGCTTAGAAGTTTACACATAATTCCCTAATTTTTTTGCATCTCTACAAATTAATAACTTGCGAAATATTTCGCTGTTACCAGAGCCATTTACGGTTGACGAAGTGCAAATACTCTGGAATGGCTGTTCGTTTAAAAAAATAAGGGTTGGTGGAAATAATAAAAACATGGATATTGTCTGCAGTAATTTATTCATTGCAAGCTCTTGTACTAAAATTAAAAAAATACGATCCGAATAAACGAAGGGTAATATTTTTAAGTTTACAAATACATTTAGTTTAGGCAACCATACTATCCGAAGATTTTCTTCACTTTTATAAATTTTATACTTTCCCTGCAAATGAAATAAGAAAAGAATTTTCGATCTTTTAGCTAGCAACATTAAACATTTATAAAGATAAAGGCTTCAGTATTTGGTGCACAAATTAAAATCCGCCAATTTAGAAAATAACAGAGCGATGTGAATTCAAAGTAGATTCAAAATATATCTATATAATTTGCTAAGTTTTCAGTCTACAGTGAACAAAGATGAATATTATATTAAAAGCAGCATTAATATGACGCTCAAATTTTGCGCTCAAGCCCACGTATTTTACTATCAACTCAATATGTTACGCACGACACCATTTATGTTTTTAGAAGATTGAAAGCGCGTGCGTAGGTGAATATATGGCTGCTGTGTCTCGGTATGGCACTGTGAGCCGAAAATCACTGATAACGCATTTTGAGACGTCTTCGATTCCTTCGCCATCATAACCACTGACGATCTTTGTCAGTGTTGACAAAGTGGCTTATTTTACTTGAAGGGTGTAGTCCCTCAGAAAACGCCAAAGTATACGATTTACAATGAAGGTCCGGCTGTACAGAGACATTCAATAAAACGCACATTTAGAATGTTTACAAAAACAATAGTGTCAGTGAAAAATTTATAGAACTAGTTCGCCAAATTTCATTACGTGACGTCAAGAAATATTTAAGAGAGCGACAGGTTCCACTGGCGCAAGTGTTGAATAATGTCGTCGAAAATCGTGCGACAGACACCATCCAACACGGGCGTCTTGGAATTCGAAATTTTGATCACGGTTGTATCAAATATCTGGACGAAACATTTCTGCAGAGTTGTACAATGAAGAGACCTTATGAAGTTGAAAGCCAGTGCGTAGAGTCGTATTTAAAGGGAACTGTCTAAAGGCTAATAGAAAAATGTGCAACTAATGGATTAAACACTCTTACGCTTGTTTCTAACTTTGTACCTCGCGAAAATCGAATCAATTGTGCCAACATTTCCAATTTCTTGTGCACCAACGTAAAATTTACGCTGGCCTGCGTTCAGCCTAGAAGCACAGAAAAATACGCACAAATCTCAGGCCAGATAGTAATTTAATATCTTATACCTATATGCATTCCACGCAATCGGCTATCGACTGATGCTCGACACAAACGAGTGAGCTACAACATCACGACTTAGATAAGGAAAGGTAAGTAACACAGAGCTTGAAGAACGTCATGAGTCGAGCTAGCGTTTATGCATGCATCGCGTGGGTGTGGAACTAAGTGGGGTCGAGCAAAAGAAGAATTTGACTGACATACGCAAAATTATGAACATCGTTAAAATTTAAAGACTACAAATTTAAAATTATCAAAGTTGAGCTGACTAAAGCGACTTACTGCATAATAGGTAGATTTTCTGATAACGAGTAAACGAAAGTTACATTTTGTCGCGCGCATTATAATACATGAAATTATGTCACGTTCATGAAGCAATTACAACAGATTTTTTTCTCTAAATTCCTGGAAAGTTTTTCCCGGCACAAGTTAACGAAATACACGTCCGTTATAAAGACACGAAAATTAGGTACTAAGGTGTCTTAATATATCCGTCAAGTGGTCTAAGTCAAGCAAATTAATGCAGTGCCACGTTAAGATCAAGCAAGTCGCAGAATTAAAGGCAATTCGACGTACTGTTAATTTCGAACTTATCAATCTTTCCTGACTCTAAAATAACAAAGTTTGTAGGCTTCGAAGTCTCAGGTTTCCACCCTGAACTAATCTAATATATATATAGACGATCAAACATATTTCTGCGCATGTCGACTACATTCATGTCGCATTACCTAAAGGTGTAGCAATTAGTGATAATACAACTTAATTAAATTTTTTTAACGGTTACACTTTGCGCATCAAAATGCAAACCAAATATCTTAAATAAATGTTCGAAGAAATTTCAGAGAAATAGTTAAACATATAACTGGCCATTAAAGGCTAGCATCGAATCGTTTAATCCAATTTTTCACGTCGATACCAACCACACAAGTTTAATCTCGACATAAACGTGGCAGGGAAAATGGCAGTTCAAACACATAACGACGATGGAAAATTACCACGACTTTGGATCAGTCACTTTGAGGTAGACATGCAATTACCGTAATGAATAAATAAATAATGAGCATTACTTGCGCATGACTGAGTAGAGGCAAAACAAAATATAAAAAACGCTAAACCACAAGAAACTTATCTAGAGCCATATTCTACAAAAAGACCCTGCGATAGAAAAATGAAGCTGGGAATTCATGTAAAAACCATCATCTTAAATAAACAACGGCTAAGCTGAACAACGGAATAACGGCACAGCTTTACTTGACGCTGTGGTCGCCATGATTATACTACGCCCTGTTCAGGTGCTAGCCTAGTGGTTCCTCACAGTCAACTCGTTGTTATAAGTAGTTCGCAAAATTTCCGCTCAAGTGAGACATCAGTGAGTTGATACACCCGCATGTCAACATTATTTTGTTCAATGATAGAAAATAGCTTACCTTGCTCATCGTACACGCATCCAGCTGTTATCACATTGAATAAAGCAGTACCACTAAACAATACTTTCGACCAAAAATAAGGAATTTTTCATTCTTCTAGCGAGACGAACTATTTTCGTGTCAGTTACAACTGACACACATCAAGGCAAGTGTGCACACATCAGTAATTTTCAAAAATGCCCGTCGAGTTTTGGAATTAGAAATTGACCAGCGTAGTTAAATTCCGCGGCCAAGTAAAGTATTTCATAAGAATAGAGGCTTAAATTTGAAAATGACGTTATTAATTTGGAAACTCCTATCAATCGCGCATCTTTAGGCGAACACATTTTTAACTGTCCCTCAAAAGTATTAAAATATTAGAGTACTTGACACTCCAGCATCTGACAGTCTAGCGCACTTCATCGTTACAGACATATGTTCAGTAGATGAAAACAGTGGTCGTATATTGTACAAGTTTCCATAGATCAAAAGTCATCTCAATAGACGTACGTACCATGTCGTAATTGTTTGGTAAAAATCAACGAGCTTGGCAGTGATATTTAAGAACCACTAATCTAGCAAAAAAACAGGTAATTTGTTAGTAGCACACCACACTGGACAACGCATAAGCACAATTATTAGTAACTCTTAACTTATCCACTCTACGTAAAAAAGAAGTCCCTCATTAGCACATGAGACAGTTCAATCGTTAATGCATGGCGCTAAGAGGCATAGCATGTTCTCTAAGAGAGTAGAGCTGGAACGTGTTGTATATCGAATTCAAATGGCAAATATTGCAATTTATTTCAAACCAAAGCAATTCTGCTACTAAGTCCAGAGGAAATGTGGATGCAATTCTGCGTTCAGTTAGAGCTCGTAGGTATAAACGCGTTTATACGCTTCAGTAGGACTTGATACGGTTTGGTTTCGAGAATCTTCATTGACCATGGAAATAACTAAAATCTTTTAACGGTTATGTCGCACACAAACCCAATTGTCAGTCAGTAAGTGAAACAAAAACGTTCAAAATTTTCTTATGAACACTTGAAATGTAAGTTGCAAAAGTTCCTGATGTAGTATTAAATCATTTGTTCAACTTCGTGCTGAACAGAGGTTCCGTGGCAAAGTAAAAGCTAATTTTTGCGAAGTGATTAATCAAAATACGAGTGCTATTTGTGAACTATTTTCTTTATTGTGCTAACAAACCAAGCAGAAATCTATTAACGCTTACGGCTAACAGGCAACTATGCTTGAAACTTAAATTGATAGTAATAGATGTCTGCCTCCATGCCCTTTAATGACCTAGCATTGCAAACAGCATCTTCCATCAACTGAGAGAATTCCGGTAAGTTCAAAGAATTCACAAAACCATGCTCGAGTGCTTTTGAGACAGGCACACCGAAATGTTGATTGATACAGAATTGGGTCGCTGGATTTAGACGCAGCTCCAAAATCATACACCACGCACAAATATTTAGACTGGTATAAAAGGAATGAAGTATATATTCGTCGGTTCGGTAAGCGAATGCAGTAAGCTTAGAGCTAAGTGATCACAGCGCCGGCACGGAGACGCTGATACATGGTTAGGACAGCAAAAAATATTGAAATATACGAGGAAAGTATGAGACTAGTTAGCTTCAGAGTACTCGATTAAAAACAAAAGTATGAGTAATGATCCTAGCTGAACAACACTTTCACTATACGCTGGAATAATTCGAGGCACATGCTAACATTTCTCAAAATATACGTTATTGGTATTCAGCGCATGAGGGAAGGAAAATATTCTGCAAGAAAATACATGCGCAAAAATCTAACGGACATGCGATTAGGAAAGAATAAATTCAACTAGTGAAAAATGCTTCAATGAAACTGGGGGTAGGAAATAAATTGCTAACACGTTCAAGGACACCCACTGACACATTTGTTCATAAAATTATGATTAATTAAGTTTATTTACAAGAAATATTTGGTGATGAATGAGCACCCTACAGAACATTCGAAAGTATGTACTCCACGCAGCTGCACAAATGTCTCAAGGTTTATCTTTATATATCCTTCGTGAACACTAAAGAAAGAAGAGCAGAGAGCATATCAACACACTCAATATTAATGTAGATGGCAACAGAAGCAAACAAAACGCTTGGTAAAAAAACATATGCCCTAGCATACCATGGTGAACTACAGGATGTAAACCTTTATTCATATAAAATTGTGACCATTCTTAAATGCCAACATCAGGCTGAAAATAAGCATCAGCATTATCTATTACTCCCGACAATTATCCATTACTCGTCTCCAATAATTGAACATTAAGGATCTATCATTAAAAAATTTTGCTAGAATTTTTTCCCCCGAGTTATGGAACCGCATTAAGAGTGGAATATAAGGACCAGCGTCTGAAAAGGGTATGCCACTGTATTATAGAAGAGGCTGAATGATTTTTTGTGGATAGTACTTTGAAAAAATTGGGGGCTAACTGAGTTTTTCAAATGGAAAAAACTTGCGTTTCTGAAAGACAATTGAACTTATTCTTTCAAAATAATAATGAACTCTATATTATAACCGTTCAACACACAATTTCAAACAACAAAAAACTACATGCAAGACGCAATGAAGCATCTTACAACAAGAAGCTTTCAGAAATATATCTATTGTACCTTTAATTTTTTACGAAACGCTCTTAATGCCATAAGTTCAACAACTTCAATTTGAATAGGTTCTGAAAGTGGTAAAATTTCCCACATTATCTAAGTACTGACAACGATGAAGTGCATACCAAAATGCCCAGGTCATCACAAGTACATCGCACGGTTTTACTGGAAATGTAGAATGAAATCGAGCAGAAGCATAAACTATTTTCAGCATCAGAAGCGTTCATAAAATTATGAAGCAATAAATAATTTATTTTAGAAAGAAATAAGATGTAAACAAATACGAGGCTCATGAAATGTACAACTACTGCAATTCGTCACGATAGATTTAACGAACTGCTCTCAATAGTATTGTTACAAGGAACTCACCAAGTGAAACGTAGGTATACACTGAAAATCTGCAGTAGATGAAAAACGTGAAACATTTCATTTTGCCGCGGTAGAAATGTTCGTTTTCAAAACTTTAGAAATAACTCAAAATTGAACATTCATGACTTGGTTTGTACTAATCTCGAACGCTTCTGAAAATTCAATAACCCAATAAAATTGTACGGGAATCATTTTCTACGAAATCAGCATAACCACACTCCGTGAACGGGAAATTACACTCGTTCGTTTCCAGCAATAGACACACCTGAAGTACTGTCAGTGCTAGTAGTGGCCCCATCACACAGTCTTAAGCACTACCGTACACGTGTGGTACACCACCACGCACACCACCTCGATGCACAGCACGGTAGCGGCTTCATGACACATGCGCGCTACAGAGCACAGCGGAGCACAGCTCACGCGTACATACGTCTGATTTCATCCTGGTAGCGCGACTCCACAGCCCTCCTTTTGAGCTTGAAGGCAGCCGTGACCAGGCCGCTGTCGGGCGTCCACAGGTCCGAGGTCAGGTGAACAGCCGTCGGGATTTCGAAGCGCATCAATTTGGCTGCAGCAAAGCGTAATTCGAGATATATTAACCGAGATATATATAAAGCAAACCTTATTCTCGATAGCGATGCATCAGACTACTGTATTGTCCATACAAAAGCGATAAAAGAAAAAGGAAACACACATTCCTGGGTTCTGCTTCAGAGAGTGCAAATCGAGTAAATAAATCGCAGTGTCCAACAGAGGCGACTATACTTAACCCTTCAAAAAACATGAAAAAATAGGTTAAAATATTTAATTTGTATTAACCCTCTACCGCCGGTAGAGGGTTCTACTCATATTGCCGGTATTATAACCACCGTTATTAGACGTGGCTCTAGCATCAGGTTGTCTCCAACATCACATTAGAGACGAACTGCAACTCGGCAGTGAACTTCAAAAAATACATAAGAGCATCTACTTGACGAGAAATAAAATATATTAGCAGTTTTATTGAGTGTTCCCTGTGGGGAACGTTCGGCGGTAGAGGGTTAAATTATTGAAAAAATCGCCGAACATGTGATTCTGACCGTGTTCATTTTGGGCAACTCAATACCTCTAAATAGGAATGTAACGCCTTCTATAAACGCTAGAAGACGGCACACTGGCCCTGACCTCAACTACGAAATCCAAGCTACCATTTAGGCAGCAGAGCCTCTTGAAACAAATCTGCCTCGCACACAAGCCCTTTTCTCACTCACAGGGATGCACCAACTTGACATTAGTGCTCATTACTTGTAAATGAAAGTAAGAGAATACGCAGTAGCGCTAAATCTAATATATAAATAATCGAGTTAACTGAAATAATTAACTTCATAAAAATTGTACTGCACATTTAGTAAAAATTGTACATCCAACAAAAGAAAGCATGAACCTCAATTTTAATAATAATAATAATAACGCTGCACATGATGGATTTATTTCATGCCAAACAATGACGCTTTGCAAGCATTTTTTCACAATAAAATTGTAGTACTCTTAATAACTCATTTCTATGATACAAGTATGTACTTGTAAAATTTTCAATTGTGCTAATTTTTCAAAAACATTCAACTATCAATTTCATTACATCAGAACGCATCTCTTATTTTACAGTCTACAGAAAATTTTCCTGTACAATGAAATACCTACTACATATATGCACACGAATAGGAAAAGTAACCAAAATTACAAAACATAAACAACGACTAATGAAAATCAAGTTATTACGTCATGAGCACCCACCTTTCTTAGCAGTAGCGACGAGCTGCTCCAGAACAGCACTCCTGACCTCAGGGTCCTCGCAAAGGTCATCCAGTGAGGCGTCAGCAGGCTTGCCAATTTTGGCGGTAAGTTCACGCAACACGTTTGGCGTTGGCGACACAATCGCAACCGTGTTGTTCTTGTTAGGATCTCCGTACAAGCACAAGTTCTCCACAATGGGACACACCTGTTTAAACAAGAATTGATAAATTCACATCAATTGTCATGTATTTAGATTTCCTTATAATGACGCTAGTTGAAAAAAATTAATACTAAAATATGGCAAAGTTATTAATTTTTAATCCAATATGGCATACTGAGACACGACAATCCGACTTAAAATGTTTCGATTTGAACAGGAAAATTAAGAATTTTTAAGTATAAGCAAGTCGAAAAGAGGAGCTCATACAAATGGAAGTGAGATGAGTGTAATATAGATGTGAGCGAACCACGGCCCGCCGAAGAAGTTCAAGTAGCTTGTTAAATGGTTGCAAATTTGAAATTTATTAAACAACACCAAATAATATTGTGGACATCAACTTACGGTAATGCATATCTAATATTAACTTTCAGGCTGATGTAATGCGCGGCCCTATAAATTTGAAACTTTTAAATGTAGCCTTCGCGCTGAAATCCACCCCCCCCCCCCCCCCCCCCCCCCCCNCCCCCTCCCTCCTGACGTAATGCTTAAGTACAACAAACAAGGTCATCAAGGAATCCAAACGAAATAACACAAAATCTAATTTGAGAAACTTGAAGGGTAAAACGTGTCACACTGAACTTCAAACAATGAATCGTAACACATTTGCAGAACTCTAATAAGACTGCAAATATTTGCAGAAGTATAAGACATTGGAAACAATTGAGTGTTAAAATGAAAATTACCCTCACCTTCAGTTCTGCCTCGACTTTCCCAAGAGAGACATACTCGCCGATCTGCAACTTAACGAGGTCCTTCTTGCGGTCTGTGGAAGCAACGATTACCAATTAAAATTACTTAAGTAGCTTCACTTACATGAAATCACCACATCAACGATCTTGAACTAATTTTGTATAGATTGATAGCACGGTTCTATTCAAGTTGAAATTTATATGTAAGATAGAACAATGAGCTTATGCACTACAACAACGAAATAGTTCCACAAAAAACCTCTCATTAATTAGAATTTAGGACAGAACACTTGAGGTCCTTGAGGCTGAATTCTCAAAGGTCAAGTTATCCAGTCAAATTAATTTTTTGAACTAAGAGCTCACGGCCTAGCATGCTGACATACAAAATAACAAGAACGTTAGTTTATTTGACTCATTGTTTGATGTTTCATCGCGTTTAAATATATGGTAACACCTAACAGCGTGTTTTAAAGTCATACCTTTTTCGAAAACACACTGTATTATCTTCATAAACTATAAAGCGCATTATTACACGAGAAATTTTTAACCAAAAGCACACAAGAAATTTTGCCCTTATAACAAAAAACTTATATTTAAGAAAGTATCATCTGTGTAAAAAAAGACATGAATCTCACCAATGAGCTTGAGGCAGCCATCCTTCTCAAATTCACCGATGTCTCCAGTCCTGAACCAACGCTTGCCATCCGCATCGTAGAAGTCCTCTGCGGTCTTTTCAGGATTCTTGTAGTAGCCGAGTGCAATGTTGGCACCGCCTGTCATTTACATTTTTTTAGTTATTGATCATTGAAAATCGGCACATCTACCTTCTTAAGCACTTTTATCCAATGAAAAGATACAAACGTCGCTTACTCAAGACAAAATCCTATTGGACTGCGACAGGGACGCGCTCAGCAATTTGTCATATGTGGCACTGCACTTCATCAAAATTGGGAAGGTTGAAAAATATCGTTCAGTTCAAGCATAAAACTATACAAGCAATTATCACATGCACTGTCACTCATCCGAAGTCATATTTGACTCAACTATTAATAATTTAACTGGAACGTTTAGTGCACAATAAATCATTAGACATCTCAGACGCAAAGTCAAAGCAGAAAGAGGCACAACATTGAAAATGAATCCACTGACAATTACCGCTTTCCTATCGGGTGTTAATTTTCAGTCTCACATAGAAAAATTTAAACCATTTCAAGAAAGATGCACATCAATTTATTGGGTGTTGACTTGGTGGATGTTTCTACCTGCGCTAGCTGCTTGAAATCTGTGCTAACCTGTGTAGACTTGAAATGGTGGGAACCTAGAAAATTAGGACAGACTTGAAAAAAGGCTAACCAGAAAATGGAGACAGACTTGTGCTAACTGCTCTAACATCAGCTAAAGAAGTTAGTTAGCAAAGGTAGAAAAATCTACCAAGCGAACACCCACTAAGCTGATAACCATCTTTCTGAACAATTCGTGAAACCATTAGAAACTAAAATCAAGAAGGACTCACCAATGACGACCTCGCCCCTGGGGTTGGGCTTGTCAGTGGTGCGGTAGTTGCCCTCCTCCCAGTTGACGAGCTTCACGTCGCACACAACGAGCGGAGCGCCAACGCGGCCCGTGCTCAGGTCCTCCAGGTCCATGAGAGTTGCGCAGCCGCACGACTCCGTCAGACCATAGCCTGTGACACATGTGATCATGTTATATGAAGTACAGGAGCACGAAAAGAAAAAGAACGAAAAAATAAGGGCGATCCGAAAATAAAGGCAGCCTCGAAAATATAGGCCGATTTGAAAATAAGGCCGACTAAACAATGGAGGCCCACTAGAACATGAAGTCGAACTAGAAAATGAAGGAATACCACGCCAGGAGAGCAAAGAAGACCTAGCCGCACGACACGCACCCTGCAACACAGGCGCCCCAAGAGCACTACGGATGAAATCGTGTGTGTCGGGAGGCAGAGGAGCACCGCCTGCTGCGATCAAACGCACGCGGCCTCCCATCAGCGCCCTGATCTTGCGGAACACAAACCAGTTGCAGATCGGAGTGCCCCAGCCTCGGCGGTACCATCTGCACAGGAGTAGTGTGCGAGTTTGTTGGAAGTTTCCATTTGCTATGATGTTTGCATTTAGGAACGAGAAGAGATCATCTACTAGGGGCTAAGAAATACATGGAATTGATGCACGAAGTATCTTACCACACAAGATATCCTTAGCATAAAAACAGCATGTGAAGAAAAAATGAAGAAGAGATGGCAAAGTACATTAACTGAATGAGCTAAGTGGATAAGAAAAATAGAACGCTAAGGTAACCCAACAGCACCTCCCCAGGAGACGCCGGTCCTCGTTGCAAATGGTAGCCAAATTTAACTAATCAGAACCTATTGCCTATTCTATGCTTCCTGAGGGGTACCATCTGCTGAGTGCGTAATGTTCCATTCAAATGCAGCAAATTACCATTATAGCGAGAACTGCTCATAACAAAAAAAGTTATTTATAGTCTCGTAACTGTAGTTAACAAGGTGGGAAGCCGAGAAAATGCTTCATAGATAAAGTATAATTTCTTTCTTTCCTACCCTTACACAATGGACCGCAGCTTATCGCTTTCTTGGTCTTTCTGTCTCCCTTATCAATAGTACCAAGCTAGAAATTGGCGGCACTGAGTAAAATGGCTTGAAAAATTTGTATAAAATAGAAGGCATCAATTGTATGAGATTAAGGTTATATGTTAATTTAAACCCCCCTAACCACAGCAAAAGTGTTCTCAAGATTAGATTAGATGTTAGTTCAAGGCACCAAAGGCGTTCGATAGAGAGGAAGGAGGACCACAGGAGAAGGAAGAGTTTAAGGCAACAAAGACGTTCCGAAGATAGGCAGGCACCATTTATTATAGAGATAAGAGAACGCGGTATCTATGGAAAAAATGTATAGAAACAGTAAGTTGAGAAAGAAGTTCATGAAATGAGATAAAAGTTAAAGTAAAAAGTGGTAGGTGCTGAAAAACAGGAC
The DNA here is from genome assembly GCA_014220935.1 of Platorchestia sp. MABIK. Lineage (NCBI taxonomy): Eukaryota > Metazoa > Arthropoda > Malacostraca > Amphipoda > Talitridae > Platorchestia > Platorchestia sp. MABIK. Next base: position 228,506 of record JACJUY010000266.1, read on the forward strand.
AGCAGTGAACCAAAAATAAAGGTCCTTAACGGGAAAACTTTTTTAATTTCAACAAAAAATGCTTGCCTAACTCTCAGCTCGGGACCTCATATTTTCCCCTGGGAGTGCTAATTCTCATTGATACAATAGTTGTATCCCCCTGAAGGGAGGTGTTCTCAAAATAAGGAGGCTGACACTATTTAGTGTGGCATTAAGGGAAGGGGGAATCTATGCAAAAGTGTGTGTCCTCATACCCAGCGCACAGAAACGGCCGCAGGATTGAAAAAAAGGTTTATGAAACACGGTAAGAGTTGAAAAATAAAGTAACATATGCTAAAAAAAACAGGAGTGAGCCAAAACGGTCGGCATAAATTAACACTAACCTTCAGCTCGAAACTTTACATTTTTCCCTGGAAGTAGCAATTCCCTGAGGGACTTCAGTTGTCCAAGAAATCAGTATATAATAAATTTTATAATCTATTTATCCACTAAAAAAATGACTTATGTGGAATACAATTTGAAGACACACTAGGAGACATAACTTAAGCAAAAATTTTTTTTCAGTAGAATGTACTAGTAAACTATGATGTGTAATTTCCAAAACGTGAATAGCACAAAAGCAAATTATCACTGAGTGTTTGTTTCTAACAGAAAAGAAATATTTGCTCACTTATTTTTGTATTCAAGTCCATAATGGAAGAGAGCTTCGATGAAAGTGCCTTGAGCCGCCACTTTTTCCAAGATGCCCTTGTAAATTCGGTCCAAAATGAGGGGCACAGCGGGCATGAGAGTTGGTTGCAGCACGGACACGTCTCCCTGAGTGCCTCTTTTCACTTTACTCGAGCGGTCGGTCATGGTCAACGGGGTGGAGTAGCCCAAGGGCACGCCGTACAGCAACACGATCGTTTCTGTGACAATTACAAAATTCAACTAAAAATAAGAGCGATGATAACATACTACATCATGCACATAAAAATTATAAAATTAAACTCATTCCTACGGAGAGATAATAAATTACATCATACATGTACACCACAGGCATGACTCCTCTGTTTTGGGTGTGAGTAATGTTAGCAAAGAGGCCTGACGAGTTGCTAGTTTAAACAGGAATCCAAAACCATGAAATGCAACGCAATCTCAACACCGAAACTGCAGTATAAGACCTAGTCAAGTATCTATGCTACGTATTTTTATGCCCGACTTTTCAATTAAGCGATTTCAAAGTTAAGTTTCTGCATAACTGACAGATAAGCTCGTTGATATTAACCCTCTACCGCCTCACGTTCCCCACAGGGTACACTCAATAAAACTGCTCGTATATTTTATTTCTCGTCAAGTAGATGCTCTTTTGTATTTTTTGAAGTTCACTGCCGAGTTGCAGTTCGTCTCTAATGTGATTTTGGAGACAACCTGATGCTAGAGCCACGTCTAATAACGGTGGTTATAATACCGGCAATATGAGTAGAAAAATTAGGCGGTAGAGGGTTAATGCTGGAAGTATTATTAAAGGATTTTACATTTGTTCAACTCTACCAGAGCTCACGTCCTGAAGCTAACTGTTCAACATTGAATCATAAAGTCAAGTCAAACACGTGGGGGCAGATATTTACACTGCTAACATTTTTCAACAATAATGGTTTGTTAAATTTAGTCCATGACGTTTTTTTTTTCACGTAGACTAGGTAAAGTACCAAAATTGGTTATACCGGCAAATTCAGAAAAAAAGAAAAATCGGTTCAGAGGTCTCGTAGGCTTAAGGCATCTTGCTTGAGCTATCCTTGGGTCTAGAAATGATCAGATTTGATTAAAAGTTAGAGCTTCTCTGACAATAAAGGTATATTCAAGAGAAGGAGGACGGCATCCTTTTGTGTGGAATTTAGGGAACGGAGAATAAACGCACAAGGTGTGTCCTCACACCCACAGCATATAAACTGTGAGGCTGGAAAAGTTTATGAAATAAAATAGTAGTTGAAGAAGACAGTTATTGATGCTGAAAAAAGACAAGAATCCCGAAAAAAAAAGAACCATTACTGAGCAAAAAGATTAGTATATGTTATTTCAAGCCTCCTTAATCGCTAAAAAAAAAGAGCGTTTCAAAGAAAGAAAGGAAGGCACCATTTAGTATCGAGATAAGGGAATGCAGAATGATTAGATTAGATTATTAGTTAGTTTAAGCCTCCCTATCCGCAACAAAGGCGATCCAAAGAGAGGAAGGAAGAAGGCACCATTTAGTATGGAGTTAAGGGAACGCGGAATCCATGCAGAAAGGGCATAGAAACAGTAAGATAAGAAAGAAGTTCATGAAACAAGATCAAAGTTGAAGAAGAAAGTAGTAGGTGTTGAGGAAACAGGACAGCAGTGAACCAAGAAAAAGTTGGTCCGTAACAAAACAAAAACCTATGTTATTTTAACAAAATGAAAGCCTACCTAACCTTTAGCTCAGGCCCTCACATTGCCCCCCTAAGAGCGCTAATTCCCATAGATACAATAATTGTATCCCCCTGAGGGGAGGGAATGCAGAATTTATGCAGAAGAGGCATAGAAACGAAAGTTGAGAAAGAAGTTCATGAAACAAGATGAAAGTTGAAGAAGGAAGTAGTAGGTGCAGAAAAACAAAACAGCAGTGAACCGAGAAAAAGGCGGTCCTTAACATAGCAAAAAGCATTTTATTTCAACAAAAAAAAGCCTTACCCAACTCTCAACTCGGGCCCTCATACATTGTCCCCCTGAAAGTGCTAATTCCCATAGATACAATAGTTGTATCCCACTGAGGGGACTAAGAAAAATAAAATCGACAAATAGGAAGCCTATTTAACCTTCGGCTCAAGACCTCACATCTTCCTCCTGAGAGCACGAATTTTCATGGAATCAATATCAGCATTCCCCAAGAGGTAGGATAAAAGAAAATGAAACAGAAGAGCCCTCTAATTGCAGCACAAGGCTGGTGAAGCTCATGTGAGCAGTATATCTTAAAACGAACTCAAACTACAAGAACACTTCAACCCTGAAAAATGGAGGCAAACAGCACAACATTGCTAAAACATTTGTAATAAAACATTTGTTCCGGTCGCCCGCAAATCGACTCTTTTCATAGCCTTTCTTTTTATGATCCCAAGGCAAAAAGCTAACTTTTCACTCCTTCATAGAACGAAGGAGCTTTCACGATATGTCAGCAAACAAAGCTGGTATTCCAACTCACCAGCCATGAGCTCAAGCACGTGAGCGAGAGGGAGGTAGGCGAGGTAGACATCATTGGGTCGGACTTGCATGACGCTGGAATAAGCAAGCACCGACTGAACAAGGTTCTCGTGACTCAAAATCACGCCCTTGGGATTGCCGGTGCTGCCGCTGGTGTACATGATGATGGCGGGATCAGACGGTGCAGGAGGCACATCTGGGAAAGACAAGGTTAGGTTAGAGGCACAGAAATGCTGTATTGTTGAACGGCCAGTGAGAAGTGTGTTGATCGTCACTACTCAAGGTGTGGACTTTTGTGAACAATTTTGTTGATGCCTTAAATTAACCGCGAATTGCTTCGCCAAATTTGATCAACAGCAAGGTCATTCTACTAGCAATTCGGGCACATAAAAAGCTGTAAAAATGAATCCGTAATATTTCAGAAGACTCGCGTACAAGCAACAGTAGCAAAATAAAAATTAAATGCAGCAACCAAAAAAATGTCTTTCAAAAAACTGAGAAGGACGCACAACAGAAAAATGAAACTCGCAACTTCAGCCAAAATGATAAAAAGTGGGCATATTCAATTCAAGGCACAAAATGGAATGAAAATATTAACTGATTTGACTTTTTAGAATTTGATTTTTAAAATTACTCATTTAAAATATACACAGAAAAAAATTACTTTTAAAAGTAATTAGTGGGGTGAACAAACATGTGTTTCCAAATTATCTACAATCTCAAATAGCTTTCAAATAATTATAAAAGAAGTCATGCTGTACAACACAAATGTACAGCATTAACTTATAAGTAACAAGCGCATATCAACTCTAAGCCTCAACAACTTAAATAAAATACGAATTAGTATAAAATTTGCTACATGTCGACAAACTTTCTACTGACGAACAGAAAACAACAAAATATAATAGAATTTAAACCAAAAAATTGACCGTCACACCATATTGCAGAATTTAAAGACGCGCACCATGCTCACAAACGGTCGAGTTAAACCATTTTCTGAACCGCAACGCTATTTTCAGGCGCACTAAACACTAGGGAACACATGCGGCAGGGATCGAGTTAGCAGAATATGACACAGAGGTGTGCACCAGAGCATGTTAGGAAACGAAGGAGGGTGTAACTACGGGTTTCGACCGCCGTCCTCCCACTCTAGTCAAACATTTTCATTTAAACTCTCTATCCATCTCTATTATAACTCGTTATCGACACAATTTACTTCTTTTAAATTATCAATTTGCAGGAGGCGCGGAAGTTAACTCGCATTAAATATCGCATGTTTTTGCACATAATCCTCGGAAAGGGATTTTTTTAGCAATAATTAATCTACAGTATTTTATTTTATGTTATACAGGATATTTACTGCTAGTGAACCGCGTTACCGTCGGTTATCATCCAGGAAATGAAAATACCGGTTGCCTTATTTCATCGCCGGTGAACTATGACAATGTACGAAAACGAACGAAAACCGATGGTCGGGTCGACAAAAATAATGACTGGAGATGGTTAATGAGCAACAGCTCAAAAATTTGAGGGCCGTTAAATTCAGTGGCTTAATGCTAAACTTGAGTATTGTCAAGGTCTGAATGTGAGCTATCATTTTAACATGTACTCAACGCAGCAACTATGATTAATTTTCACATAAATTGATAATATCTTTATGCGTTCACTTTCAAGTGCCTGAGAAGTGATCAGAAGCTTTTCAGAAGAACAATACGTTCACGAAGTTGAAAATACTTCGAAGACGTAGAGTCGGTGGTTTGCTGCACGGCACGCTAAATTGTTTCACAAGCGAGAGATAAAATAATAAAAATATTGGTAAACGCAACAGAACTGCAAAACTACACCCACAACAAACACTGGCAACAATGATATAAAATTGATTCCGTAGAGATGTACACCGCAACGTCAGTTTGAGTCAAGTTTAGAAATCTTTCACATCTTCTGAGCAGTGTTAAATCCTCAAGCTACGATGAAGAAGAATCTTCTTGCCATTGTGTCAAAATCAATGATAAAAAATGAAACTAATCAATGAAAAATATCGGCACTTGGGTTAATAGGATGAAATTGAAGGATATGTCAGCGTTTTACTAACTTTATAAACTACATACGACTGCAATAACATTGTCAATTTGAGTATTACGTCGCGCTGCAGGCCTCTCAAGCGTCTGAAATGGCCTGGGTTTGATCAGCCGACAAGAAAAGTTTGTAAGGATGTACAGCACTTTGATGGTTTTAATAACCAATAATGCAAAACTCAAATTACTAAAACTCAGTCATAAAGACAATTAGCAGCACAAGGAAACATTTAAAAAATAAAAAGTAAAAATGTATATACTCCACCGCCAACACAACGCACACCACACCGCCCGCACGCCAGTTGATATGAAAGCATTTGTGAAGTTTATGGAATGACGGTCTCCTCCGCTACAACAAAACAAGAAATATGAATTCTGTACTAAGATAATACCGTGACTACAGTGATGAGTCATATTTTACGGGCAAAGGTTGAGATAGATACCTGAACTCCACTGGAAGTTATCCGTAAGTCCAGTGGAAACGAGGGTCAACGGACCGGCGAGTTTCGTTTTCGAATTTCAATAGGAATATACGACAATTTATACAGCATATACAGACTAAGTTCATTGTTCATGCTTATAAACTCTTAATTCGTTATGAACAACACGCTATTCAAAGTAAAATTTCAAGCAATTCAAACATTAGCAAGAAATAACTTTGCATGCATAAAATTCTACACAATAAATATCAGCTAGGTTCACATTCCATGCTAACAAACTTTTGATTCCCTAGAAATGACTAGCGATTCTACAGTGTTGCTACTCATTCTAAACATCTTTGATCCACACTAACAAAGAACATTATGGCTTACAATTACGTTCCAAGGTTTATGTGAATAAACTGCGTCCTGTTTTCCGTACAAGAAAAAAAACATAGTTCTTGAAAAAACACTAGCTCCTCTGAATTGTAGCCGGTAAAAAAGTTTCAAAACAAAAGAGAAATTACAATTAGAATTAAACATCAGGAATAACCATGGCAGCAATGTAGGTAAAGACTAAGAGCCTCAATGCCAAATTATCAACCATCATTTGTGTTCTGCTCTATGGAGAGGATGGTCACAAATTAGTATTAGCAAATTTAAAGCTTGCAGTTGAGTAACTTCACTAATATACGAACAAAACAATCACAATTTAAATATGTGATTGAGGCATTTGGGCGAGATGCAAATTTATCGTAACTCCAACACGTAAGAACTTCCCCACAACTGTGCCTTCACGTTATTAATTAAAAGCATTTATTCCCACACTCCTTATTGAAAAGAGAATTTAAAAAAATAGCATATGAAAATCCTATCACACTTGCTATACTTCGCGAAAGAGACCATTATAAAACAGTTGATGATGATTGCATGAACAGACGAAAACAATTTTAAAATAATGAGGAGCCATTTCAGCATGACCGAAGCATGAATCGAACGCACTTTTGGAACATTCAACTTAGGAAAACATTTTGCCATAGTTTAATGATGCTTTGACAGGTGAAGCAATATATTATCACCATCCACATGTAACCCAAAAATGTCGCTCAAGAAAATAATAAGTTGAGAATGAGAACAGAATGTGGTGAACTGATGGTTCATTTTGAAGCCCGAAGTAACACCTGATACATAACTAGGAGCTTTGGAGCAAGCGGTATTTTTACGATTAATCTTAAAGGAGATTTACTTTCATAAAAAATCCATTACATCTCAACAGTTACAGTGAAGAAGACTTGGTTTGTCTGGGGTGCCGCAGCAAAACAATGTTACATGCCTTCAATTGAATTAGAATAATGAAATACACACTGTCGCCATCTGGGAAATACAACTCGTTACATAACAAAAAAAAACTCATAAATTTACAGCCATAACTGGAGCTTTAGGCCACCGCAATATAGAGTGGAAGTTTCCAAGCAGATGCTATGAAGAAAGTACCGTAAAATACTGTGCGTACAAATTCTAAAGCCTCCACTGAAAACGAAACATTTTGAATATAATTTCACCTAGAACCACATGAACTAAAAACAAGAAATTACGAAGTATTCTATACAACAGTTTAGTCCGCTACTCTGGAAATTACGACCAAAACGCTTATTTGTTAACGAGATTATGAACAACTTTTACAATAAAAGTGCATACAAATATAATTACAATACACACGTAAAAACAAGTTGTTAATACGAAAGTGAAATGGCATAATAGATATAGTTCAAACTTCAATGTTAGTCCAAAACAAGTTTTCACACAGACCAGGGCGCGGTCTAAAGTAATAAACACGCTCAAACAAAAGCAGGTGGTCCGCCTTTGCAGCTGGACCAGCATCACTGTCAGCTTCGGCAAATGTTGGCATGGGAGGTGAGTAAAGGTTAACCCAGTGATTCTCAGTCAAACCTTCATTGGATTTACGTGAAATGAAACGTTAAGCACACATGAAATCTAAGAGCAAAATAATGATTCAAAGTGAGATCCATTCGAAGACTTTCGTCCCTTGTTTATTTCAAGTAGACAGAGGTGGAGAATCACCAGGTTTGGAGGGGAAGCAAGGCTGGGTAAGCATTTCACACACGGTAACAAAGTGTCAACTGTCCGCCAGTGTGTGGCCGTACCTTTGTCGACTGCAGCGGCAAACAAGGTAGTGAGAGAGTGCGGCAGTGGACCACAGGCCTCATGGGGTATAACACGTGTTTAATGATCTCACAAGCTTATGAGAAGGATTCAAAACGTAGAACAGAAACATAATTATTTGATTAAATTGAGTGAAATTAAAAATAACTCGAGTTTGTTGCCAGGAGAATATGAGGCGAGCATGAGAAAAATAGATTCACAATAAGTCAAGAATAAAAGCTGGAAATTTAAAATAAATAAACAAAACATGAATGAGAGAAATAAGAAATGGTGAGCCATTCAGGTGTAAATCAAGTTAAATTGTTAAATGGAATAGATCATTAATGTGATAAAGTGGCACAGTATTACAATAGTAAATAAAGATTTGGCAAAGAAAAAACAGTAGTATAACAGCAGTAAATGGTGACTTCATCACTTAAAAATGATACAATAGTATTGCAATAGTAGGTGAACGAAACGAAAATATTACAACAGCTGGTATTTGAAATGGTATTTGAACAACTGAGAAATACTACCATAACAGCACAGCAACAGTAGGTAATGGCACTTGAACGAGAGGGAAATACTATCACAACAGTTCGCAACGGTGGATTTACGAGAGGAAAATACTGTAACAGTAGGTAATGGTATGCAAACGAAAGGAAATACTACAACAACAGTGCACAACGGTGGGTAAATGAGAGGAAAAGACTGCTACAACAGTAGGTAATGGTAGGTGAACGAGAGGGGACGTGTAGGTACAGTACAAGCTAGTGAAGCTAAAGCTGCAGTGCATATCTAGTGCATGAGAAGTGTATCAGTGAAGTAGAGAGGTGCTGGAGGCACAATGACAGACAGCATCAGAGGCGCAAGCCGCAGCACAGCCATAAAAGGCAAGCATACAAAGATAATCGGAAATGATTCAAGCCTACTGAAACAACCGAGATATTAAACAACGATGGGGATACTCCATATGAAAAATCAGTGTGATGTTAATTTTAAGCTGTACCAGCTTATTACTTGGATGCCTACAGCATTGAAATAAAATCATTAAATCATAAGATAAAAATTTTTGAGAAAAGCTCAACTCGAAATTATTTTGATCCTACATCTTAACATTCAAATTTGAAGTGTTCTTAACAATTTCAACCCTGATGAAACAATACATAGCAAATAATATGAAGAAAAAGCCTTCTTCAAAAAACTTTCTATCAACTCTTTTCAGGACAGAATTCTCATGTACTGCACACTATTGGAGGAACGATGTATGAATAGAGCACAACACGACTTCGTAAAGATGAACAGCAGACTTTGAAGGACGGTTTGCAAAACTAACAACTTTTGTAGCACTTCACTGTGCTGCGGTTATGTTCATACTTTTCTATGCAAGTCCAATTGCATCTTATGCATAAAATATTTATGAAATCATACATCCTCTCAAAAAAATCCTGTATCATCGAAAGTGAAAACAAGTAGATTAGAGGTTAGTTTACGCCTCCCTAACCGCAACAAAAACAAAAAGTTTCGAAGAGAGAAAGGCACCATTTAGTATGGAGAAAAAGGAAAGCGGAATCATTGCAGAAGAGGTTTAGAAACAGCAAGTTGAGAAAGAAGTTTATAAAGCAACATTAAAAATTGAAGAAGAGAGTAGGAGGTGCTGATAAAAAGGTCAGCAGTGAACCAAAAAAAATATGGTCCTTAACAAACAAAAACATTTCATTTCAACAAAAAGAAGGTCTACTTAACTCTCACCTTGGGCCCTGACAGATATTCCCTCTGGGAGCGCTAATTCCCATAGAGACAATAGTTGTATCCCCCTGAGGGGCGTGACAAGAAGTCACTCTTTAATTTTAATAAAGAAGAAAATTTTCAGTTATGTTGTCAGGAATCGTAAAAGAAATTCCAAGGGCCACTCAAAACTGGTCAGGAACTCAAAAAATATTAAAAATACTTTCTATTATCTCAAATTATTTGACATAGAAAACTTGGGCAACTTATTCTTGATGAACTATATGTAGGAGCTGTATATTAGACGGTAGACGAATTAAATGCCCTCAACTCGATGTGAACACTTTCTCTTACTGTATTCGAAATAGCAACTTTTCAGACTGTAAAAACAGACCGAAACTCTCTACACAGTAATGCAAGTGAAGCTTAGTAAGCAGCATAAAAGCACCAGCTTAGAATAAATTTTTAATTTTTTATACATATGAAAAGAATTTCATTGTTCAAACATTACAAAAAGATTTTCCGCTAGGTGAAGGAAATAAAATTAGCACTTTATTATAAAAGTGGAAAAAAATTTCAAGTTCAAAAGTTATTCATACTTAAAAGATTTCATAACATTGAAGGCCGCACAAACCAAAGCAATTAGTCGCACGATGCGAGTTTATTCCCTTGTTTTGAGGCTGCTTGAGAGAAAACATCTGAACCAATGCAAGACCTGACATTACCTTACTGCAGCCATCCTCCATCATTAACCTCCTAGCCTTTATGTATTAAATACACAAGGCCGAAATTTAACCCTGGTTGAGAACCTTTGCCTTACTGTAACAACTATCGACAGAGCCTCTGAAATCCAAGTTAACACAGCGATCAGCAATGGGAAACGACGATCATAATAATAATGACGACAGTGCAATTGATATTGAGAACATCTCACCTGGGTAGTCAGCTTTCTTGCCCTCTTCAAGCACCTCTGAGAAGGAAGTGAAGGTGACCCCCTCCTTGTAGCCGGTGACGTCGGTCGCCTTGACCTGGTCAGTTAAGTATATGACGCGCGTCACCTTGGGGCAGCGCGGCAGGATGGTGTGCAGCTTGGGCAGCAGCTCGTGCGACGTGATGATGTGGCGCACCTGCGGTCAACCGCGCGTCAGTTCTTCATGTCAAATAAATATCTCTACTGGTCTTGGTGCTCTATTTATTAGGAACTTATTGCTAAACGGGATAGCTAATGGGGAAAAGTTGTGTTTTTAAAATTTAGACATCGCTGGAAAAACGAGTGTATATCGAGTACTATTTTGTGATTTGAGTTAAAAGCGTCTAATGGATAACTCAAAAAAGGCTTTTAATTTTTCGGATTAAGCAATGTGATGAATATGATAATGCAAGGATAATTGTAAAAGATGAAATAAATGTTGTAATAAATGTGGTAACACGTGGTTACAATTTCGAAATGAGAGCTAATCAGAGAATTACTTTCACGCTGGAGTGAGCGACAACAAAATATCATCTAAAGTCACAATCATTAAGAATACTAAACGTGAGCAAGAAAATTTTACATAAAATGTCGAGGACTTGAAACTATGGGGACAGAAGATGGTCCTGTTTTCATGTTGCGAGCAACCCTTGCATGAGCTCTGTCAGAGCTCGGCGACAAAAGATGATCATTTTACAAACATAGGCTACTATTTCGGACAAAACCTGAAAGTATCAGCTAATAGTTTGGGACTTGGAAGGCAAGACAATGACCCAAAGCACACGGTCAAGTCTACAATTAGCTGGCTCCAAAGAAATAAGATAGATGTGTTGTCATGGCCTTTGATGAGTCCTGATCTCAATCCCATTGAAAATTTGTGGTAGGAATCAAAAGTCAACATCAACAAGAGAGCTCCAAAAAATCTTCAGAGTTGAAGCGCATCGCCATTGAAGCAACACTTCATCTGAAACTACAGAAAAGCTTGTTAAAAACTATAGAAAAAGGCTTTTAAATGTTATGAAGATGAAAGGTCACGCCTTTTGATTATTAAAATTTTACTCAAGTGGTAGATTAACCTCAATAAAGTTTAATAGTACTCGCTGTGTGAATAATTTTGTCTTATCGTGTTTCTGAAGTTCAGCTTGTTGAATCTTTCAAAAATATTTTGTTCTAGAAACGTCGTCTTATTCTCACCAATATGTGCTTCACACTCTGTAAAAATCTTATGCCTGTGGCAACAATAGTTTTTAAGTAATTCTAGAAAGTTTTGAAAGACGAGGGGTGTACAAATAATTTTGTCGCTAACTGTAAATAGAGGTCAAAGAATGTCAATCTATCAAAAAGTTGAATATCTATTGATCATAATTGACAAAAAAGCTATTGAAGGTAAGAAGAACTAGTTTTTTTTGAGATTTTTTAATCAAATAGACACAGATATTGATAATATAAATTGATTGGAGGCAGTCACCACTTTGAAATTGTCCTTAGTGAGTTTAGAAGCAAGTTTAACATATATGCAAACATTTCTTCATTCAACTTCCAATTGCTCAAAAGTTCCTTTACAGTGACTNAAAAAAAAAAAAAAAAGAAATAAAAGAGAGAATTTCGAAGAATACACTGATCTGCATTTGAGACGAAGAGGAACATTCGATAGAATTTAATTCTTACTTGTAGGTGGAGGGTTTATACTGCGAAAATAATCTCTTTTATATTGTAATGGGTAGGGCAACAAAGCGACCGTGGAAAAATCGCCCGCAAAACTTGCCTTCTTTGAGAACTACACCTATTCTGTACATAGCAGTTTTTCAAATAGAAAACTGATGTTGGAATAAACTGAGCAGAATGAGTCTCTGAAAAAAGTAGAAGTGTGAAATTACCAGCATAAAGGAAGCAGTTATTGCGTATTGTTTTCTGAAATGTGTTTTCATAATGTAATTATGTGCACATTGTATTAAAATCGACAGGAATTTGGTTCCATATTTTGATAGCGGATGCTCTTCATAGTGAAAGATGGTAATTTGGCGGGCAAATATTAGGGTTTCAACGAGGTTATTAATTAACTAGATAAGATTGAGATAAAGAGCGCTTGGTTGTACAAAGTAATAGTTATTAGGGTGTAATTTGAGCGAGCATATCGTGTATTATGTCCCATATATACAATCTGGCTCACTGGCCCTCTCTACGAGGACTAAAAGAAACCAAAAATAACGGTTGTGGATTGATTGTGATTGTAAGTTAATTTGGGAACGAAACGTGGCGAGTTCCAATAATATTTCTCATAATTACAGATTGTTTTTGTACATGTTAATGCTGCCATTTCTGTGTAGAGGTGCGCCAGTCCTTCATCCGAGATTCCTGCGTCAACGCAAGCTGGCATAGAAACCAACTAACCAACAGATTTCATAAATAAATCCGTGGGACCACGTAGGTGAGATAAAAAAGTACATTAATACAGAAGATAAGGACGATGTCTATGAGGGCAAGTACTGGTAAAGAAGACTCGAGTGTGAACCGCTCGACCGAGACTGACCAAGACCAGCACCCTGAAGTTCCACAGTACAACAAAACACTCGTCATAAACGGGAGCTGTTAGTGCAAAGATGCCTCAACAATGAAGCAAACCATGCAAACAAAATATTTTAAACTCGGGAGACATTAGGGATAGACCCAAACACAGCTTCAGAAAGTTACACAACTCAATATCTGACTTGTTTGAAAATAACATTTACGTATGGAAAAGAAACAATGCTAAATTGTCCAGTTTTGCATCAATACATTTTAACTTTCAAAAATTTTGTGACTTCCATAAGGGTGCCTGATTGATGCTCCTGAGACGTCCAGTTACTCAATGTACATTTTCTCTTTAAGGCATTACCTTAAAAAAAGCCAACCATGCTTTGGCAGACACATAAAATGTCAGAAAAGAAAACCAAACTGTTCTATTTCTCTATTTAAGACATCCTATTTCTAAAAAATTCATCATATTTCTTATGGTGTTACCCTAAAAAAGTATAGCAAAAAGCCAAATGTAATTCTCAATTTAAAGAGACATTCAAGAGCAGCTCACGAACATTGACAGTAACACAATAAAACGTATACAAAATTGTACTAAAATGTTTAAAATATATTATAGCAAAATTAGAATGAATAATTTATTTAAACTAATATTTTACAGTACAACAGACATCTACTAAATAATCATCTTAATTCTTTTGTCCTACTTCCAAAAAGAGTTTCTCAGTTAAATTTCTTCTTCAACACCCAGCGTAATTTGTGTCGCATTTATCTGATCAACTTTGAAATCTACCATTGCAGGAATGGGCAACAGTAACCAATTTAGAAAAGGAAAGGTCAACAACCTCTTTTCATTGAGATCAATTTTCCACTGATTTACTTGACCTCCATGAGTCGCAAATAAAATCCCAGTTGTGAGTAAAGCTTCTTCAACTAGATGTGATCAAATCATGCACATTTAGTGATCTCAATTAAAACATTTTACCAACGACAGTCAGGATCATAACTTAAATTTGATCAACACGCACAACAGACTGCCTTTCACGCCTAAACGTTTACTTCTAGCCCTTGGGAGAACCTATGTGCACCTTTGATTATACAACACTTATCAAAAATCATCCGTAGAAAATCGTAAACTGACCCTTCATATAACTCTTCATATCATCTGGGTCTCCAAAAAGTGCCTTTATTTATAATCAATGAACACACCAAAATTTGACAAGTACCAATCAAAATTAAATTACCCCATTGACTATGTTTGTGCGGCTGGGTTGGTTAGGCGGGAAGTAGCAGAATTAAAAACTAACTTAACTGCTTGAATACATATATAGCCTTTCTAAGAAGTGTAAAAAACGATTACAAGCTAATATTTTAACTTCAACATTAAATTACGTCTCGAAAAACCATAGTGAAATAACGGGAAAGCTATTTGTTTGCACTGGTACGTGAATTAGCAACTTAGCTAGTGGTACACATGTGTACCACTCCATATTCACGTGTTAACATGAAGCTCCCACAGAAGCCAACAGCACAAACTTACCTCAGTCTCGTTGATGCCATGCACCACAGCATCATCCCCCAGTGTGGCATAGAGGGTGCACACTGCAGCGTTTTGTCGGAAAGCTCCCGCTGCGCAGACAAGCCACTCGTACCGGGTCTCAGAGAAGATAATGATGTTCTCCTTTACTTCATGGCCCAACACACGCAGGCCTCTTCCAAACCAGATGCTCATCTTGTCCAGCTCGGAATAAGTGACCCAGGAGTACTCGCCCATTTCATACTGGAAATTCAATTGAATCAAGTTAAGAAATATTATGGAGATGTGGAGAACGGTCCTTAAATGATGCTATGCACTTCAACATCATGTAGTTTATAAGCAACAATCTATTTTCCACGGAATTCAAAATTCATAAATCAGCTCTCACAATGCTGGTGCTCTGCCAAAGAGATATCCATAACATTCCAAGTTAAACATAGTCTGAAAACAACAGCGTGGTTTACAGCATAACTCGTGACTTATTCCTGTATCACATCTTGCTACATTATAATGACAACTGCTACAGGTATGTCATTCTTTAAATGCATTACTTTCGTTACATACATTTCATTTTGTCAACTTGATACAAAACATACACAGATTATTAAATGAAGAATTGCAGCTCAGTAGATAAAGAACTTGAGCACTGCATGAAAAACTTGTAAATTCTACTGACATTAATGAAAACAATGATTGAGGTGGCAAAGTATAATACAACTAAAATGATACATTCATTACACAAACAACTCCCATGAAAAAGAAAATGGAAGTATAAGATGAGCAACAAATACTTAAGACCTGAAAATTTAAGCTCCCACCAAATACATTAGCAAGTGTTGCCATTACATACGAACTAAATTCCTGAGAAATACAGAATGTATTTAAATTGCAACAGTATCAACCTATGACGTTTTGTGTAGTGTTCCCTCGCTACTTTGCGATTCGATTCACGACTTCACAGGTTTCCAAAATATGTATATGGAAAGTATTTCACGTAGTTTTTGCGTGAAAAACAGCCATTGGTTGCGTAGTAAAATCATCATCATCATTATTTTCTAAGTGTTATTGCTTCACAGTAGTCCCTTTTACTAATAGAGTAGTACTGTTTCAGCCGCCCTAACTGCAACAAATGCTTTCTAAAGGGAAGAAAGATCTTGGCACCATTTAATATGGAGATTAGGCAACACAGAATCTGTGCAAAAGATATGTTTGCACACAAGATCCTCTGCAGATAGAAAAAGTAAGTTAAGAAATAATGCTATGAAACAAGATAAAAGTTTGAGAAGAAACTTAAAAGTTGCTGAAAAACCAAAAAAACAGTGAACCAAAATAAATGGTCTTTAACAAAACAGATATTTTATTACAGGCCTGCCTAACTCACAGATCAAAAATCTAACTTTTTTCCCCCTGAGAGCAGTAATTCCCACCGATACAATAGTTGCATCTCTCTGGAAGGATAAGTGTGAGTGAATGAAATGGAATTAGCAACAACAAATTTCGGTTGTAAGTTGAGGAACCTCTATACAAATGACCCACAGAATGACAGCAAAGTTCAAATGACCCACAGAACGACAGCAAAGTTCAAATGACCCACAGAATGACAGCAAAGTTCAAATGACCCACAGAATGACAGCAAAGTTCAAATGACCCACAGAATGACAGCAAAATTCAAATGACCCACAGAATGACAGCAAAGTTCAAATGAAACAGAATGACAGCAAAGTTCAAATGACCCACAGAACGACAGCAAAATTCAAATGACCCACAGAATGACAGCAAAGTTCAAATGACCCACAGAATGATAAAATCTCATGTGACACTCTAAATGGTCTCAAAAGCAGCCACACCCTAAGGCATGGTACCTTATCATGAATGCCACCAACTTCAGAGAAGTGGAGTGTTCCAATGCATGCTGAAAAATAATTCTCCAAGACAATAATTCTCCAAATATAGAATGGGCTCCAGTATTTAAGAAGAAAAATGAACTACTGTACTATAATTTTTTACATGTTGCTGCTAGTCACACTACTGTGTCACAATATTTTAACTTTGTATAAAAAACCAAGGTTGGGGCAGAATAACTTCTTGTAACATTTACTAGTAAAAGCACAATATGAGTGGATAACCTAATTGATAACAGGTAACATGTTCCATCTAATACTTTCCATCACTATATCTTTAAAATACTCTTAAGAACAAATGGACAAAAACACTGAACTTGAATAAGAACAAAAAAGCAATTGTTACATCGTACATGAAACTGGGAGAAAACTCCTAATTGTGGCAAACAGAGAGCCAGTATCTTAAACCAATGAGGCATTCTAAAGAAATGCCATCACACAAAATGTTAGCACTAACCTTTTTGAAGACTTTTCCATTTTTCTGGAGCTCATCAAACTCTGAGAATATCTTTCTGGTTCCCAGAGCATTTTTGTCAGCATGCTTTTTAAAAGCATAGTCCAACGCTTCTTTCAATGTGCGGATGTTCTGTCTTTTGAATTCCACTTGCAGATCCGTCACTGGCTGTATTCCTCTGTAGCAAACCTCACCATCAGGTGCAGGAATTTGATATGCCTGCAAAAAGGTTACATCATGAGATTCAGATATCCAAATATTAACAGTGAGTTAAAATCTAAATAATGATCATGCAAATGCAAGAAAGGCAAAAACTGCAAAAAAAAACAAGGCAAGAAATTATTTTAGAAAATTCACATAATCTCTCTCAAGAAAAAAAAAAAGAGCATGGAAAACAACAAGCATGTACCAACAGTTGATCACAAAATGAAGAACACTGGTGGATAAATCAAAGATTAAATTTAAATAAATATTCTTACAGCACATTCAGCAATTTTTTTAAATAGACTTGCATTAAGGAAATAACACCAAAGGTTAATTATCAAGTCTGAGAAAACTATCAAAGTTTTGTTTTCTTTTATTCCTAATTTTGAAAAGACATTGAGCAATTAAGAAAACAAAGAACTTCTTATAGATGCTGCAATTTTCTATTATGAATCAACACATTGGACTCTGCAAAATGAATTCTGGTTCATGACCAGAAAATTTAACGGACAAACATCATGTTATAGGCAAGACACAAAAATGAACAGCTCAATAATTAAGCTCTTCTTTGATGATCAACTAAATAGTTACAAAATGAAACCTGAACTTATTTGCTGTGGTTGCAGCAAAAATAAAATTTACTATGAAAAATGAACCATGGTAAAACATCTCTAAAAATTAGTGGATCTTTTGAAAAGAAATATTTGGTGGGAAAGAAACAATACAGTGGTGAAGTATGCAGTGACACATATAGTGATGGACGAGCATAGTGTGAGGCTTGCAGTCATACGCATTCACACTGACCACCAAGTTTGAATTTTGAAATTTTTTGGCCGCCTGAGAGATATTGTCGTTGATGCCATAAGGCGGAAAAAGCCATAACAAGGGGACAAAAAAACTTTGTATTCCACTTTGTAACGTGAAAAAAAACGTAACCTGGGGATGCCGTAACACTTGGTCCATTGTACAGGGATAGAAAAATGTTGACCTATAAAAAATTCCTACTAGTAAGTTGTGACAATATAAAAATCTGAAGAGTGAAAAAACCCTCATTTGTCACCCAGCTTCAAAAGCCACATACAGGGTGACAATATTAAAAAAATTTTAGTACATCTCTGAACAAAAAATTCAAGAAAATGTGTCAAAGTTGCGCAACGTTTCAAAATCAAGATCGCATGAAAAAACTCAATAAATCAACATTTCCAAATCAAAATATCTGTCAATCTTTTCAATACTGATTCACATGACATGCAATTATTCTACAAGCATTTTTTTTCTGGAGAGACCAAACAAATAAGCCAATTGGATTTGGATCAGAGCTCTAAGGAAGCCATTCATCCTTGTTATAGGATCAGGAAATTTGGCCTTGGCCCACTTGGAGTTGTGAACTAAAGAAAAGTTTTGCTGAAAGAGAAAGGGCCTTTCTTGGAACATTTGCTCAATAAAGTTTATAATCACTGGTTTTAGGATATAATCTTTACAGTTTCTGGTCTTTAATTTCAATCCATCATGAATCACAACACAAGGAATTTACCCATTCGCAACCCAACCTTAATAGACTATAGGAGTGGCAGGTTTTTAGATGCTGAAAAGTTTCTGGTGTTTTATGGTAATGCTGAAACTGTAAGAGTTACTTTGATGACAAAGCTCATACAGGCGGGAAACTTTTCTCACATGCGTTCATAAAAGAATTGAAAACAAGTCCTGCAAGTCAGAGTAGCAAAGCACCACTTCTGAGGCATCTTTTTCCTTTGATGCATTTGAGGCTATGGATCTTCCTTAATTTCGAAGGAGAGAGCAACAAGTTTCTATTTACAACTTTACTAAGAGATTTGAAATTTCAAGCCCTGCCAATGATTCTTCTGGACCTCAATGAATTTCTGGCAATCCTTGACGCAATTTTTTCTTTCAATTCTGGTGTTGTTGCACATCATGGATGACCATTCTTTCTTGATTTTCAACAATTTCAGTATCATTACATTGCAGTATTACACAGACAAAATTGAGCCTCAATAGTGAAATGTTAAGTTTTTGATATTTTACTCGGTGACTACCGACAGATAAAGCCCACCAGTAATTGGTAGGTACTCTTTTGACTCAATGTGATACCACAAAAATTAGCCTAGATTGTTAAAACAAAAAACAGCTCACACAAACTATAACACATACTGGAAATTTAAATTTTGAGTTGATCAGTAAATTTGTATAACAATCAGAAACTCTCAGAATCTCTGTGATACTTTGTATTTCTCAAAGTAACTTGAATGTTGGCCAAAACATTGAAATCTATAAATTCCAGTTGCCTTTTAGCAAAAAGCCCATCCTACAATTAGGTTAGAGTAACCAGCACTAGGCAAACCATTTCATACAGTTAACTAGCATTTAACATCTTGGAGCATCTATTCCTGTGAAATGCAAGTTAACTTCACTGTAGCAAAAAAGCTCAAAAGGTTACTCAGAAATTCAAGGCATTGACATGCCAATAAAATCTTTGCACAAGAAGTTAGGTCAAGTGAAAAATGAGAACACTTAACCCATAAAATAGAATTTAAACGCGCTGCACTCACCCTCTCCTTGTTCATTGCTCTCCGCTTCTGCCATGGCCTCTGGAGGATGGCATAGATGGGATATGACACCACATCGTAGAGAAATACTCCAACTTTTATTATCCCAATGGCCACTGACACTCCAGCATCTCCCATTTTGATTACAATTTGATTTACCAAAAGATATCAATATATCAATAACACTTCTGCGGATAATAGAAATTTGAAATATCTGTAATAAATTTGAAGAAGCCCTTGTTAAATAGAAAACCTGAAGAGTGAATAAATAAAATCACATTACAACACTAAATGCCAACAACTTGCAAATCCCAATAATGTCTTAAAAAATATCAACATTCAACCACCCACAAAACCCTTATTCTAACAAACATTTCTTTGGTCATCAAAAAATATAAATAGTTCTTAAGAAATGAATAAGAGAATAAATTTGGAAACAACCTATGATAAATTGTCCCATTGGTATTTCATAACAGGAGAACACATGCGAATAGGAATGAATTAATTTTGTTGAAATTTACTATCCTTGTGGGAGGGAAATTGTTAAGCATATTTCAAGCAGATAACATGGCTAAAAAAATAATTAAAAATTTTTATCATAAAATCAAACTAAAGGCAGTTGAGTCATAATAATAGAGCTATCTCTTTACTTATATGATAAGTTATATGAAATGAAAATGAAACTAAAGCATTATACAATGCTGTTACAAAACTAAATATTACATCACAGTAAACATTTCACGCTAAACTTTTCTTAAAGATTTGTTGATGCAACATTTCTTATTTAAAAACTTTCATTGACTTGTTTGAACTTTGCAGTCATATATAATACTGTTCAAGAAAGAGTTCTGTGCTGGTAAATTATTTTCCTACTAACCACAGCCAAACATATTTTTACTAAGCAGCAATAATCAATCATACTTTTAGGGGCATAGTAAAATTATGATGGTGAAAAACTTGAAAATATTCAAGATTGTTTTCCTTTTAGCTAGAATATGTTAACTAAACATAATTCTGAAGTGGTTTTAATATATGACATTTCAGTTTTAGTTTATCTCAGCACTCTATACTTCAAACCTCATACATCAATTCAAGCACTTCAAGATTAAGCACTTCAAGATTTAGCACTTCAAGATTTAGCACTTCAAGATTTAGCACTTCAAGATTTAGCACTTCAAGATTTAGCACTTCAAGATTTAGCACTTCAAGATTTAGCACTTTATGGCTGAAGCTCAAATAAGTAAATTAGCTGTTTGGGCTCAATATATAGTTTACTTTCATTTAAATTGACCAATCAACTATGTAAAAAATTTTAAATTCAAAACACTAATTTAATTTACCTGACAAACAAGAAACAGGTAAATTAAAACACTAATTTAATTTACCTGATATACTGTTTCTTGTTTGTCAGGTAAATTAAATTAGTGATTTAATTTACCTGTTTCTTGTTTGTCAGGTAAATTAAATTAGTGATTTAATTTACCTGTTTCTTGTTTGTCTGGTAAATTAAATCACCAATTTAATTTACCTGACAAACAAGAAACAGTATATCCTAATCCATTCGCGGTTATGCATACTTGCATATTTAGCTCTATTAGCTTTTTTTCCTAACTATGGCAACTTCCTGAATTTTAAGGCAATGTTTTAGCACAAAAATGTTCACATTGATCCTAACTGGTAAATAACTTTAAAACACCAATGTCAGTAATGTAAAATAAAAAATTAAGAAAAAGATGACACAGTAGAACTGGCAAGTATAAATAAATTGGCCAGGAGGAAAACTGATATAAGTTCCCCAGTATTTATGTGCACCCACATGTTGCCCTGTCACAGCATCAGATAGACATGGCTAGACGAACGCAAGTGCTGCGGTAACTGGGTTTAACAACATTTGAGGAGATTTATGGGATAATTTTTATCAAATAAGAAAATTTTAGCCTCCCTTAACCACAACAAAGATGTTCCAAGAGAGGAAGGAAGAAGGCACCATTTAGTATGGAGTTGAGAGAACGTGGAATCTATGCACAAGGTGCACAGAAACAGTGAGCTAAGAAAGAAGTTCATGAAACAAGAAAAAGTTAAAGAAGAAAGTAGCAGGTGCTGAAAAACAGGACAGCAGCAAACCGAAAAAAGATGGTCCGTAACAAAACAAAAGCCATTTTATTTCAACAAAAAGGAAGCCTACCTAACGTTTAGCTTGGGCCCTCACATAATCCCCCTGGGAGTGCTAATTTCCATAGATACATTAGTTGTATCCTTCTGAAGGGGATGTTGGGATAAAGATTCAAATTTGACCACTTTAACTGTTTTTATGGTATTGACTGTGGTACTCTGAACATTTTGAATTTCATTAGTTTAACTTAAAGTAAATGAAAAACAGGTTTCCATGAACACATTCATAAGTAGATATGAAAAAAAAAATTAAAATGTAATTATACAACACAAAATTATTTAGCTACTGAAGCTTACAGCATGCTATGTTCCTTTAGTATATGATTTATCATTCATGATTAAGATTTAAGTTCCAACAGATGTTCAAAGTGTTCCCCAGTTTCTTTTCTGCACAACCTGCACCGATTCTCCAAAGACAGCCGTACTCGTTCAAACACTCCTCTCTTTTCTGCTATGTCTCCAGCAGCCAATGCAATCCTGGAAATCAAATCTTTCTCCGATCCTACAAGCATCGCATACACGAGGATCTTCATATGTCCCAACAGAAAAAAGTCTAATGGGTTCAGATCATGAGACCTAGAAGGCCAGTTAACTGATCCTCCATGTCCTATCCATCTGTCTGGGAACTTAATGCTCAGTATGTCTCTTGCTGCTCTTGAAAAATGAGGCTGGGCACCATCTTGTTGAAATCACATTCTGCGGCAAATATCAAGAAGAACATTTTTAAGTAATACGGGAAGAGTCCTTTGCAGGAAAACATTGTAAGTCACCCCTGTGAGTGTTGCAGGGAAAATGTATGGACTGATCTAGTGATTTCCCACGATACCTGCCCAAACCATGACACTGTACCGATGTTGGCGTTTGTGTTTAATAATGTTGTGAGAATTTTGTTATGCCCAGTGGTGCCGGTTTTGATGGTTAAAAATATCCTCTGTTGAAAAATTTGCTTAATATGTAAAATGAATGAAGAAAACTTTCTATTGTAGCGTAGCTAATTAATAAACCCTGTTGATAAGATAATCCGACGCTGGTAATCTGCTGGTGGCAATCCTTGAACTCTTTCATATCTGTAGGGATGAAGGTTGCTTGCACGCAAAATGTTTCACACTTCAGCATGATTTCTGATCCCCAGTGCATGAGCGACACAACAACAACTTGCATTAGGATGATCCTGAATGTACTCTAGAACAAGGTCCGTGAAAAACGTGGGGTCCGTGGCAGTTTGACAAGGGGTCCGCAAAATTTAACAATGGATGCAGTTAAGGTATTAATTTATAGCTTTCCATGACTGTTGATATTATGAAACAGTGCGTTCAATGTGTATGTACATACATTCCTGAGGGGAACACATGTGAGGGGATCCTCAGCTTATTTTTGAGTAATAAGAGTGGTCTTTGGTTGAAAAAAAGTTTCAGAACCCCTGCTCTAGAACCTCTTGCTCCCGTTCAAAATTTAATCTTACTCTCCCTGCTTTAGGTTGCGTAACCTTAAAAGAACCAGTTTCTCAAAGCCTCATGTGAATTGTAGTGAAGGTGCTGAGATTTGGCACATTTCTGTTCAGGAACATATTTCAGTACAGAATTGTTTTCAGTTACAATATGTGTGTGACTAAGTGAAATTTTTGCTAGTGTTGTGTTATTTTCACTGCAGCTTATTTCCATTGTATTTTAATTTTTCCCCGTGTTCCAAAACAGATATCGATCACCTTACAAAATGATCAAATCTTCTGTAAGAAGTAATTTATTAAATAATGCTGAGAAAAAGATATATTTCTGTTTTTAAAAGTGTACAAACATAATTATAAAAATTTCCATTTCAGCGTGTGCTTACTTAGAAACTGGGGAGTGATGATAAGATAAAAATTAAACATGAAAATATACAGTGAACTACAATATAACTCTTATAAAGATCCAAACAACATTCAAGGAATAATTTTAGAAGTGAGCAGAAATTTTCACTATTAATACATGTTAACTTGATCTACATACAAGAGAGTAAGCATAACAAAGAGATCAATTTGAAGTACATAGGTACTATATATTTCTGAAAAAAATCAACCAATATATTAGTTGTTAACATCAGAATAAGGTAATTGAATTTTAATTTTCAATAGTGATAATATCATCTGAAAACTAGAAGTCTTTATGTATCAGACTATAGTTTCAGGTTTTGGCAAAGACTATTCATGATCAATGTATCATGACCTAAAGACTAGAAATATTTATGATCTCAACATAACTTTAGATTTCTGCAAAGACTAGTCATTTATCAATCAATACATCAAAGCACAACCAAAAGAAAGACTAGAAACGATTGTTATAAGGAACCATTGGTATCGAGTATAGACTCATTAAGAGCGTGCAGTTAGCACTCTTTGCGTGAGTACAATGTATTGCATCAGCTGAGCAGTTCTGCATGTAACTTACAACACATTTACTACTAGTTTCGGCTTCCTATGTATTAATTGAAGAAGAAATTAACAAAACAGAAATAAAAAATGAATTTGCAATCCTTTCAATTACTAATTCCTGCTTACTAACTGCAAAATATGCATTTTTGCTCCTGAACAAAAATCATATTTTGCATTCGTAGGTATCTCATATATATGTGTTCAAACCCACAATGACTAGAAATCAATGATAGTATTAGATAATAGCAATAAATGTGCTGTACTTTACTCTGTTTTGTCTACTTTGACTTTGACCAACTCCACCACATCCGAATGGCCGACTCCACCACATCCGAATGGCCGACTCCACCACATCCGAATGGCCGACTCCACCACATCCGAATGGCCGACTCCACCACATCCGAATGGCCGACTCCACCACGTCCGAATGACCGACTCCACCACGTCCGAATGACCGACTCCAACTCCTCCACATCCAAATGAATGACTCCAACTCCTCCACATCCAAATGAATGACTCTGACTCTGCAACCCTGCGTGAGAGTATGGAGAGGTGAGGGCATGACAGCACGTGAGAGCATGAAAGCCCATGAGAGCATGACAGCACGTGAGAGCATGACGGCACGTGAGAGCATGAAGGCCCGTGAGAGCATGAAGGCCCGTGAGAGCATGAAGGCCCGTGAGAGCATGAAGGCCCGTGAGAGCATGAAGGCCCGTGAGAGCATGAAGGCCCGTGAGAGCATGAAGGCTCGTGAGAGCATGAAGGCCCGTGAGAGCATGGAGAGGTGAGGGCATGTGAAAAAACAAGATAAAATAGCAAGATAAGAAAGCTCAAGTTCAAATGCACTTTTGTTTTAAAAAGAATGTTTTATTTCAATCAAACCTGATACATATCATCTTGTATTGTTTTTCAAATGACTTTAAACTAACACCAGGACGCCATCATGGTTTTGCCCCGGTCAAGCTGGTACCCATTTCAGACACCTGAGTAGAGGGGGATATTGTGCTTGAGTTTTCCCATATACTCAACGAGAAAAGTTGCCGTGCAGCGCCGAGATTCAAACCCTTGACTCTTTCACGAAAGGGCACGTTCTTAACCCCTCGGCTATATCGAGCAATGAAGAAAGCAATAAATAAAGTAGCTGTTCTATATTCCAACACCTAGTATTGTCTTGGGAAGCCTTCAAAAGGATTGCATCTGTTTTAATGATTAATTTCTTGGTTTTTCCTTATTTTAGAATATTTAAAGTTATAAAGTTGAAGTCATATAGTTTTTAATTATCAGAAATCGTATAACCAAAAAAATGAATATCAGATATTTTTTTCAAGTAACCCATTGTTGTGTTTCATCTGCAAGGCTTGTTTTCACTGTCATATTATTATTCTATTACTTTTGATAGGTCAACAAGTAACTCAATCTATGTTTCAATCTCAAAAATTATTACAATCTTTGTGTGAGATAACTTCACATCTCTTAAATGCATAAATGTGTTTCAGCCATTTTTAATCTCCTAAATGGTGTTACAGAGTATCAAAACCTATCCGAAGATTTGAAACTTGCAAAAGAAACTTTAACAATATTACAAAATTTGAAGAAATTTTAGCATCATTTTTCAATCATTGCCATGTTAACAGAAACTAACTGCAGATTTCCGGCATGAAAGTAAATGGTCAATATCGGGTTTAATGCGCTCACGGAAATTAAGAATTCTGTTCCAAAGAATCACTAAAGAAACACATTTAATAACGTTTTACACGAATGACATTCTGCTCGCTGATGCGCTATTTTTGAGATATAACTATAATTACGTTCAGATAGGAATAACATCATATGGTCGGCTGCTTAGTCGCCGCATTGTTGGGTCACGCCCACTTTTCTGGCGGGTGACGCCCACTTCTGGGCGAGAAAATAACAGTCTCGGTTTGCGTAAGTTAAGGTAAGCTATTTTAGGTTTATTGATGTTGTTTTAGGTTGGTTTATTTAACTAACCTTACATAACCTAACCTAACCTCACCCATCGCTACGTCAATACCGTATTACAGCATATTTACGTGTCCGTTCCTTCACTTTTATATACGACGTTTCTATAACTTCAAAGTTGAATAATTAAAAAATTACGCATCGGCATGCAAAATGTCATTTATGTAAAACGTTCTTAAATGTGGTCTTCAAGTGATTCTTGGGAATGGAATTTCTAATTTCTGTGAGCGCATTAAACCCAATATTGACCAAGGAAATAAGCTTCAACATGTTGGCAACACTGCATCGCCTTCGTTTTGCTAACAAAGTGCTCTGTTTGTGAGTGGGAGTTTGCATTGTTGCTTCTTTCAAATGTAAAAATAGTTTACATGTTAAAAAGTATATTTTATCATGCAAATAAAACTTAAATATCAATAGACTATTATACACAAGTTTATTCATAATAAATCAACCACTCAAAAAAATGAGATTCCACAATCTGTGAATTGGCTTATATCTCCACATTCTACTTTTTTCACATAAGTAACACTGGCTTAAACAATATAATTTCCATTACACTTACCTCATCTTTAAGCAGTAATGGTAATATTTTACAAACCAAACAAATTTTCTATTAAATTTTACACTAATAAACTAATGAATAAATTTAAAGAAGCATCTTGATGAACAAACTATATACTGGAGACTTGCAATTTGCAGCACTATGTCTTTTTTGCAGTGCTTTTCACCTTGAAAAATGTTTCACACTAACCTTAGAGAACAAATAGAAAAATTCTCTCAAATTTAAAAATTTTATAATGGACACTCAACAAAATTTATTAGCTTACAATAAAAGCTTTAAAATTGAGTTATAAAAAATCTTTTACCATCAATATTAGAACTTGCTTCACAAATCAATTGTGAAGCAACCTCACTTGCACTTATTTATGTTTTGCCTTCAAGTGCGAGCCCTTTAAAATTATGTTAAATCTGTGATTATTGCTCAAAAATATTACAGCAAACATTAATGCAAACTAAGTAAAATTAGAGCCCACAGAACATTATTTGATACTTCTTATAGGGTTATGAGTGGGCAGCTAATATGGCTTGCAACAGCCTGAAAAGCAAACAGCAGGAAGTTGGTACACAGCAGTTTACCAACTTCCGAAATTCAAGCTCATATCTTGAATTTCGAAACATTGCAAGGCAGTTACGATAACAAACGATCACTGTTTTATTCAAGTCGTTTAGAGCAAGTTAGGTCCTGATTATTAATTCATAAGCACCCGCGGCAGCACAAGTGTAAGACTTCCGCTAACTGCTTGAATAGCTCAAAAACTATTTCATATTTAAGGAGGACTACTGTAGTAATTCTACAGACTCTAATATTCTCACCAAAATACAGGACGTCACTTTTCTTTGTAAAGATAGATTTTTACTTTTTTTTTCTCTGCGTGGTAACACCGGCAGCAACGTACCCAAGCACTTTGGCTTCACGGGCTCGTGTGTCATAACGGTGTCAACTTCCTCTGAGAGGCTCAGTAAAACGTGGACCTTGGACCTTCACACAGTGAATCGCTGACGCAAACCGGCTCCAGTACGGCACACGTAAAGCATTAACGTAGCCAACTGTACACGCCTAAAAAGGACATATAGCCCAGCTGAAATTAATGGTCTGTGAGGCATTTCTCTACAAAATCTTGGATAAAGCTATCTCAGACAGCAAGAGCAGAAACGTTTGCTGTAATTTCTGAAGAGAAATTAACATTTCATACATAGTTGAAGCCAGATTTTCAGTTCCAGATGCAAAAATTTCATGGGTAGAAAAAATTAAAAAGAATTCTGTCAGAATGAAGAACGAGTCAAGTATTTAAACTATACTTTCATTATGAAATTTAGTAAACAAAAAACGCCATTGTGCCTACAGACATTAATTCCTGCCAATATGTTGTCGCCAAATTTTTAGTGAACATGTGCACGTCCTAAAAAAATTATGACAACACATTAGCGCACTAAGCCTGAAAAAAAATCCAAATATGGAACTAACTTTGGATAACACAAGGGTTTTTTTATATACAGGTTCATTCTTAACTTATATATTATTTGTAGACCTTTTTTTAATTACTTCGGCAAGTTCTTCGGTGAATCATATTTTAACACGAATAAAACAGCAGAAGGCAATTTCACGATTCTTGCAATTGGAGTTCATCCTTGAAGTAACAAGTTTGAAAACTTTCCGAAAAGATTTTGGTAACTACTCATACCAGAGTATCTGGTTTCCAGGAATCATGGTGCCAAAGACCATGTAATATTTTCTAGGTATAGGGTTGCCTATATCGTGACAAAAAATTTTCACTTCGAATGTTGTGTGATACTATTTATCACTGATGAGTAATGAGCTTCCTGCGTTTTCCCTTAAAATAATGTGAAGCAGGAATTATAAAGAATCACCAAACAGAAGAAGTGCGAATTTATTCTGATAAAACTGCATTCAGAGCCTATAGTAAATCGAATTTCCATTTCTATATTGTTCATCAGCTCTAAAATGTGCAAGGAGAGCACTGTTTTACAGAATGGAACGCACATAGATATCAGGAGATGTATACCGAAAAGGGGTGTGAATATATCAAAAGGGGGTAAACGCTAGTAAAGGCGAAGAATTAATCAGGAAAGTACGTTACTAATAACGAAAAGAAGAGGCAGCAAGATGCAAATACTGGATGAATAAATGACTTCTACCACGAAGTGAGCGATGCAAAGATAGCGAAAGTGAAATAGAGTAAGAGAGCGTCTGGGCTCAAGTCAGATGAAAGAATCACGTAATCAACGATGAGCGTTGTGACGCATAGTGTTCGCTTCTTGGTATGAGGTCACTGCCTCGAGGCTAGGGATACGTAATCATTTAGTGTTATCAAGTGCGAAATAAATTTAGTTATTCAGAGCATAATCATCGCTTAGTGGAAGTGTCCTCAGAAAATCGTCAAATACAAATAAGGGTGATGTAAATCAGGTATCGGAACAGCGTTGTACGAACGAGACTAAAGAATTTGACTGCGTAGAGAATGTAAAGACAAGACAGACGAGAAAAATATTTCGAGTGGATTAAAGTTATGTTTAATAGTAGTACGCTTTTCAGAATTTGATAAGGAAAGTAAGAGTTGATAATAGCACAATCTGGGAGATGGATTCCTGCGTGAGAAGTCGTGAACGTGCATTCAAGGGCAAGAGGCGGGAGTAAGAGCATCAAGACGTTGATAGTGGATGTGTGAAGAGTCAATGATAGTATAAAATGTACTAACAGAATGCTTGTATATTTATAAGAATGAAACTATTTTCATTTGCGTAGAAAACGTATACATGTCTACTTTATTAAAGAAGAACACTGATTTTTATTCATCGCATCTGAACTTGTTGAACGTAAAAAATATGAACAAAAGCATTTTGTCAAAGAAACAAGTGACTTTCCTGTTTTCCTCAACTCGATTTCGTAAATATTTGGTAGATACTGTGAAATTTAGCCACAAATGCCAACTGCTTTAACAGTTTCGAACCAAAATGCTCAAAAATATAGGAACCATTACCTAATTATCTTGTAGGATTAATTACCCAAAATGATTGAAACGCATGAACAGAAAATTTCCAAATATGCATTTCAATGCTCTTACTCTTACAAAATATATTCAACTAAAGAAGATGGTCCGAAAAAAGATGGTCCGTAACAAAACAAAAAATCCGTTCTATCTCAACAAAAGGAAGGCCTACTAACTTTTAGTTCGGGGACTCATATATTCCTTTGGGGAGAGCTAAGTCTCATAGATACAATCGTTGTATCCCCCTGAAAGATATTCTGAGTAAAAATCCAGCAACAATTCGTGGTTCTAGAAGAAACCTTTACAGTTACCCTAGCACATAAGAGTAAGTTGCAACAAAAAATTTGAACACTTATCCTTTGGGTTTTTCTAATAACAAAAAAAAGGAGTTCCTAATAACACGAAAAAAGCAGTTCTTAATAACACACAAAAAAGTAGTTCACACCCTCAGTGGCAAGGGCGGCAACCGGCAGCAGAAAAGTTCTCTCCCTCTGCAGTCGCCGCAATCACCTGACCTCGTCCGATAGCGCACCGCGACCTCATGCACTGCTTCGGGAATAACGTTGACCGAAGTCTCTAGCTGCTGCCCGGGAGCTTTTTTACGCGACTCTGGTATCCTCAATGTCAACTGAATATTAAATCGCCAATACGGTTCGTTCCAAAAACATCCCAGCTTTTTCAATGAAGAGTGCGAAACCTTCTTCACCTTTCGGAAAGCAGGTTTCATGTGCGAAGATACAAAAACCTCTCGTCTTCATTAAGATTTCAACGAAATATTCTTCATATCTAATGGTGACTGAGTTTTGCAAACCATGAAATTTCACAGCAGCCCAAATTAAAGTCCTACCAAAAAAGCGTACATGCGTGTTAGAGCAAATTCTCAATGAGCAAATTCTCAAATGGAAAGCATCAGACATGAAGAGTAAAATCCATAAATTCAGAGTTAAAATATGATTGCTCCAGGGATTTGGGAAAAACAGGCTTACTTTCTTGAGAAATATTTCTAGTACATTTCTACAATAGATTACACGAAAGTGAACAGAAATGTACATTATACAATATCATTTCATGGCATTGAAACGAAAAATGAGAAAGGAAAAATTCTCGCCCAATAAAACTAGCTCGCCTGCTTTTTTCTAGCGTTCTTATTATCCCGAAGTATTGATCCAGACTTTGCTTTCATCCTTGAAATAGTGTTCTCAAGCCACAGATAATAATAATAATAATAACTCATTTAACGACAGCTTCGGTCAGAAACTATTTAGCTGTCGCTTTGGCCTTCAGGCCAAAGTTAATTAACAGTTTATCTTTTTGGCAGCGTTTCGTTGACTTTCGTTGACTTTCGTTGACTTTCGTTGACTTTCGTTGGCCTTCGTTGGCCTTCGTTGACTTTCGTTGGCTTTCGTTGGCTTTCGTTGGCTTTCGTTGACTTTCGTCGACTTTCGTCGACTTTCGTTGATTTTCGTTGTTTCGTTGTGTTTCGTTGCGTTTCGTTGCGTTTTCGTTGCGTTTTCGTTGCGTTTACCGTTAGCTAGGGCCCTCACATTGTCCCCCTGGGAGCGCTAGTTCCCATAGATACAATAGTTGTATCCCCCTGAGGGGCTAGATTCAATGATACTAGTTAGAGTCGTGCAACAGGTGTTTTACGTCATTTTCTTCATTACATTGTTCTAAAGTACTACCTTGAATAAACGGCAAGTCATTGAAGTTCAAGTGCAAAAATCTCGCGTGACCCTACACAAATTAGAAAAAACAAACGAATAGCTCAAGTTTCATGTCCAAGGTTTCAGTACCACCAATTATCGCCTCGGTTTGCAATGAGGCTTCTATTCTGGCAGACTTTGACCTTATAAAACAATAACGCGGTATCTTGAAATGTTTTGATGCTTACGGATGAATTTACTTCACTGCTTGCTAGTATCACGAGATAAATGCAGATAAGAGAGCAAGAATTGTTTAAAAAGAGAAAACTGCATGCGCCCACTGATCAGGACGCGCGTACTCATTTTCTAGCTCCAGTCGAGTATGTCAGAGCAAATAATATTGATTATAAGTATCTTTTGATATTTTTTCAGTTCCTCAACAACAAAGTATAACCAGAATTTTCGCTGGTTAATATCAGATGCGCTAGTAAGTTCGTGCTGCAGTTGACTAAAAATTTCCACTGAATTATAACTTGTCTCCAATTTATTCATAACAAGCAAAATGCTGCAAAAATTTCCTACCCATAATGCTAAGTCCTACCAACATCAAAGCCCAAAAATAATAATCATGACGCTGAACTTCTTCATAATGTCTCTATCTAAAAACACTAAATTTAAGGATATGGTAAATGAGTATTCAGATTGGATTAGATGCTCCTTTGGAGTATGGTCATAAAAAATGAATATTCAATGACTATCATCATGATTACCTCAACCATGATTATCATGATTATCAACCATGATTATCTCAACCTTGATGCTTGAACTATTCATCAGGCTTCTCGCCAAAGGGGAAGAAACTACACACGCTTCTTTTTATTGCCTCTTTGACCTCTATCAGGCTTGATTGATTGGAATAAAGCATCCTTTTTTCGTCACAAAATCACACCACAACGCCTGCAGGGGAGCTCGCGCAGCACCAGACACCGCAACCTGTACCGATACAGTGCGACCGTCGACTCGAGATCCAAGCAACTCGACACGATTTGTCCAAAAGTTCCTCATGAAAGTAAATTGTTCCATAAAGTAAAGATGACATTACAGGAATGCTGAACTTTTTGTCAACAAGTATCAGTGATTTGTACAGCTGCTGACAATTCCAGACAGATGAGAACACCGAAAAAACTAACCGACAAACAGACTGCAACGCTTGTCGGAAACAGAAAGGAAACTGTGGCCATCGTTTTAATTGAATTACCAATAAATTTAACTTTCATACTAGATTACAACATACAAGGTGAGAGTATAGCACAATACTGAAAGTAACACCATGTGTGACAGGAGTTTTCTAGTGGTACATGTGTTTGATTTGAGTATTTACTGTCAACTTGTAAAGGACGCTATTGAAAGGAGCAGCATTTAGTATTTACAAGACAAAAATAAATCACAACAATCAAGAAAACTATGCTTCGTCAGCTCAACTAGTTATGGCAATGAAGTTGCATTTCCACTCAGTAACATTTTAGATCCCGTAAAAACTATCCCAGAATTAACAAGCACCAGTATTAACGATCAATAAAGCACAATTTCTCTCACAAAACTATTTTCCAGGCAGGCCCTCAGATAGACATGGCAACGCGGGCATGCCGGCGGTGCCAGAATAAAGATACTCTGTTGAGGGTCAGTGAGAGCCGGCGTCGCGCCTGAGGCTGTGTTGCCAAGATTTGCTCCTCACCGACCGTGGCGACTCGATGTCCGTAGGAATTAGCACCCCTACTACTAAACATCGAGAAACCAAGCTGAATTTGCCACAGTTGGCGGCAAGTCACAGTTTTTGGCGGGACATCGTTCACAGTGATAGAGGGCACAGTGTGCGCACACGGCGAACACAGAGCAAGCAATGGTCAGAGAGATCGGGTTCGTTTACTGATATGAACCAGGGGCCCACTGAAGACACACTCTACTCAAGAGACTGAACTATAGTCGTACGAGAGCTCCAACGATTATCGCCGGTCCCGAACGACTGATAGCAGCGCTGAGCTTCTGATAAATTGGTCATAAATGAGCAGACGTACAGCCAGGCATGTTGCACCAAAGGCACGTGGAAGAAATTAACAACGACACTTTAAATAATAATGCTGATTTAGGCATAGAATTTATATGTGCAGATCAGCGTACATGAACGATTCCCACGGTTGGTGCATGTAGATCCTAATATTCAGGAACAAATAATGAACAGATTCATAGACTATCACTGCGACATCATAAGTTATCCCCGCGAATGTACCAGGTTCTGGGCAGTTGATAACGACAGTTTTATCTATTTGATTTTATAGTTCTTGGTCTAGTAATGAGATACCTGAATCAATGAGGAATATGCAGGAAAAAAAGTTGAGTTTGACGCGTCTCATTCGTGACGTTCGATGTAAGTTCAACACAGAAGCTTTTCGTACAAGTTATTAACTAACTGACTGATAGGTCAATGATTAAAAACACTTCCGATACGAATCCAACATAACCCTGAACGCAAATGCCAATACATTTTCGTGTTCGTTCTACAAAAAATAACAATCGTGACGTACAAAATAGCCTCAAGGGATGAAGACTGGATCATTAGTTAGTTTAAGCCTCCCTATCCGCCACAAAGGCGATCCACAGAGAGGAAGGAGGAAGGCACTATTTGGTATGGAGTTAAATGAACGCGGAATCAATGCTGAATTTCAGAAAGGGCAAAGAACCAGTGAGTTGAAAAAGAAGATTATGAAAGAAGAACAAAGTCGAAGAAGAAAATAATAGGTGCTGCAAAACAGGACAGCAGTGAACCGATAAAAAAGATGGTCCTTTTAACATAACAAAAACATTTTATTTCAATAACAAGAAGGCCTACCTAACAATCAGCTCGGGCCCTCATATTTTCCCCCTGGGAGTGTTAATTCCCATAGATACAGTAGTTGTATCCCCCTGAGGGGCTCAAAGGATTAAAATGGTCAAACACATCCTAAGACAAATCTCCTCGTTTGTTATATAACAAACACCCAGTTTTCTCTTTGTTTGTGTGGGGTCTACGCTCGTAAAGTAAGGCTGATGTTCAGTGGGTTACCGGCACTGCAAAAATTTTTCACCTCAGTTATGAACTTGAGTTTTTCGACGGTCGTTCAAAAATTGAGATAGATATGTATTACGTTTCTACTAGCTAGTATTGATGCATGACTGAGTTGAATGAAAATATTTCTCGGGCACCAGGCACCTTCCGTTCACGCAACAAGGCACCCACGTAACAGAACACACACGAGATTGTTAAATTTTGTTCAATTAATGAGAAACCAAAAACTCTCTCGAGAGAGAGATGGACGCCTACGTTTTCTGAAACAAATACAGTACACTAGCATTGAGATATATGTATATTACTGCCCTGCAGAATGTTCCATTGATAAATATGATACGTGGCGCACAGTTATCTCTTTGTGCTGACTCTAGCTAAAATTTCACTCGATAGCCACATTAGGTTGGGTTATTTTTTCAATTTTATTTCGTTGGTTGCTGATTTTCTGAACGCAATTTCAAGGCCGTACCAGTTGGATTTCGCGGCTTACATTCGAGAAAATGGAGAAGTTGAAACCTCTCTATTCGAGGCATGACATTGCATATGAAATATTTGGAATAGAGCAAGAATATAATAATTTACAGAATACTTTTTAATTAATTAAAATAAACCGTTTCTGTGAGAGAAGTACCGTACATAAGGCTCAATAAAAAACTGTTCAAATAAAATCCTGTATCTTCAAAATCAATGAGTGTGGCCAACATTTGCAGCTTCACCCAAATGGCCATAAAATAAATTATTTTGTTCCTGCCGCGTAAAATATTAAGTAGCGGTATTCACTTGGTTTATTCAGCAAATACATTTACTACAGGACGAGAGTGATGCTCCTCAACATAAACAACTACCAGCGAGCAAAATGCCGCAAAAGTGGTTCTGTGGTTCAAAAGAGCGCTGTCATGTACGTCAGTCCAAAACAAGTTTTTATAACTGAAAAAAGTGTGCCAAGGAGCTTCAGAACAAAAAAAGTATTCCATCATTAGATGGGTTTGTAAGTTCATTACTTACTATCTCTTGATCAAAATTCAAATGCCAGCAACTTGACGCTAAAAATAAGAACATAACCTATAAATTTCCAAGACGCAGTTCATTATAATAGAAGAATGACATTGACAAAATAATCAGCTGATGCATGCAGTAAACACTCACCTTCAGGTGAGACAGAAAACGTCAAGTTAACCCAACATTTTTTCTCAAAAATGAAGTTCAAACACAGTTTTTGTTTCGGCCCAACTTTATTGGGATGAACAATTTTTTTGTGGGGTCAACTCTAAGATTGAGGTTCGCCCCTTCACGGTCGCTTCTCGCTAACTCCATGACACAGCGCTACCATCGTGACAAGGTCAACACGAAGCCTGCCTGCATAATATGCATTCACGTAAGAAGAGAAGTTGCAACAGTTTTAGGAGATGTAGATTAAAGTAAGTATTACTAGTATTCCTTGCGAGCATTTTTCATAGCGAATATATGAAGTGTTCACGCAAAATGCATCTGCTGGTTTTGAATACTGATAACGTGTGTCTATGATACCGAACACCAGTTTTACATCGATGTATTTCTTTAGCTTTCATCCCTTCAAAGTGCAGCTCAACAAACAGGACTTAATAATACTCTACCATTAATGTTTGAAATCAGTTGATGCATTTTGTCGTGCACACTGCAGAGACTAAGATGACCAAGGCAAAACGTAGACTAAGGTAAAATGACGTAGAGGAGAAACGTAGACTAAGGTAAAATGACGTACAGGTGAGATTTTTGACGGGCTAAAATTTAGTACATCACTTTTCAACGGATCTATCTGCCAAATGTCAGATGAGGGCCGTATCATTTCTACACGTTTAATTTACGAGCTCAAACGCTGAAATTAAGAAGTAATGGCGTAACTTAATTCAGCGGATCGCTTACTCACTGTAAAATTAGAGTTCGGTAATCGTTGGATTTATACAGCTAGTATCAAAAGCGATAAAGTAAAATGACTCATACACTTCGAATTTCAATTATCGCTTCATGATAAAGTATGAACCTCGACACTGCAAGTAAATGCTCTAATCCCGAAAGACAAGACGAAGCAAATTGAGTCACGTAATCGGCGCTGTATCTCATACTGAAAATTGAAATTATATCCTAGATAATTAACATATTCAAATAGTTTATGGAACACTAGGAAGATCAAATTAAATTATTTGTTTATCAGAGAAGGCTTAGCCACGTGAAATTCCTTTTCGTATTTAATGGCCAAACGGCGTTTTCGAATTTTCTATTCTTTCTACCGACGTTCGTCAGTAGAATTACTCGCAGCTTGAAAACGCATTTCCGTCGCACAAGAACAGAAGCGTCGAAAAGTAGAGGCGACCGTATGCTTCTTTGTTTCAACCACTCACTCGTATCAATTGATTCATTCACTGGGCCAAATTGAGCGACGTTGCAGCATTTCTACAAAGGGTATAACATAACTTGAGATTTTCCATAAAAACAGAAGTAGAAAACACTTGTCAAGTACTACTGTATCTTAAGCACCACTGTATCTTCGTGTGTTAAGTACGTCAGTGATAAGTGATCGAGTTATGCACAGAGAGGCATTTCCAGATTTCTTTTCTATTCTTCGTAAAAGAGTGCTTTTGTTCGCTTGAAAATGTTTTATGAGGAAATACTTGGATGCGGATTTGAACAACACTGCAGCTTACGCTTATATCATACTTCGCTTTTTGTAACTCAGAAATATATAATTATTGAATAATGAAAACACAAACACATTTCCATTAAAAATATTTTGCTACACAAAAGATGGGTTTTCACCATATCTTTAGAACTAACACCCGAGCCTTTACTACAGAAACGAAAAGGAAACTCCACAAACCACTGCGTACACCAAATGATGTTATCCATTAATATTCTCTTATGTTTGGCTCGCCCATGAAAACATAATTCAAGTTTCAAGCTACACAAGAGCAACAAATACAAAAAGCCTCTGACCGATGCAACTTACTCAATTTTTTTCTTTTTGTGTGTCGCAGGTTTCTGATTTTTTGGGGATTTTCCCCCCTTAGGCGGGCGGCAGGTCCGTCCAAAGGGGCACAGATCTTGGGCCTTGTTGAGGCACTCGTGGCACCTCGGGTTGACCGGCAGACACACCTGCACGGGGACAGCATCACGCCACTGCAACGCTCGCACATCTCAGGCAGTACAACTTGTTAAGAAAATAACAATGTTCTTTTAAAAATAAATGAAAAAGAACGACGTTTCGTACAATTATATGAATAACGACGTTTCGTAACATTATATGATGAATAATGACGTTTCATTATCATTAGATGATAAAATAACGGTATACTTTATAATTAGATGATGGGAACATTGAATGGTGAATAACGACGTTTTTAAACACATGAAAAACGACGCCCTTTCATGATTAAATGACGAATAACGATGTTTCCAGTAAATAGACGACGAATACTTGTTTTTTAAACTTAAATCATCTTTTTTAAATTTCATCATTAAATACGATTTTTCTTACTCGCACACTACCGTTATGGGGCCAACAACTCAGCCCGTCAAAATTTCTCTTGTCCAGAAGATGAACAGCTTAAAGATAACCTTCCCACAGTGAAATTTAGTGTTCATTTTTGAAGCCATTGCTGCTGAGACAGTAAACTCAGCGCTCAGTTCTACTTCTATAGAGGAGGTAGTAAGACACGTATTGCTGAGGAATTTACAGTCGCTGCTGAGTTGAGCAATCAATAACTACGCATTTTACTACGCTTCTTGATACGGTGACTATATTGTGATACATAAGTGTACCACTGAAGGTCTATTACTCATTCAAGTTCTGGTTTTTGTATATATCTTTTCAATTAGTTCACTCACTTGAATTAAAAATAGATTTTAGCGTACAAGTTAGAATATTATCGAGTAATTATATTTTTTAAACATTTTAGATAGGATAGAAGTGAATTTGATCAGTAACGTCGGTTTTCAAACTCTGCTATGTAGAACCTTATTTAACCAACAGAAGTGACCGAGCAATCGTAGTCAACGTTTAAATATTCTTCGCCATACCGTGGAAAATGTACCCTGAAAAATACTCTAAGTGTGCTTGACGTACAAGTACTACAGGAGTTTGTTAATGCTGCGTAGAGAAATGCTCCAACGAGAGACTAGTTCTAAATGGAATCCACGTAACGCGTAAGTCTCCAATTATACGAAAATTCTTCATCATCCACGTACCTGAATAAAAGCAATTTCATTGTTTTTTACATGCACAGCCATGTCGCGCCAATATCTTATTGCTCTTGCACAAGGACGTTGTTTCCAAGCTAGTTCAATGATCGCTTTTTTGCGCTTTTTTCACTAACTGCCATGCTGCCCCGAGGGAAAAACAAGTTCATGCTCAGCGATTTATGCCGTCTTATTCACTGAAAAATACGTAAGAACTTCCATCTTTGTGCGTAAATGCAGTTCTTCAATAGCTTAGTTCCCTCGCTCGTGAGTATGAGTGAACAATGGTGACGCAGGTAGGAGTAGCTGCTGACCTCTATACAGCTGGTTTGGAATAGATTAAGTAACTTAGTTTAAGCCTCCCTAACCAAAACAAGTGTTCCAATGAGAGGAAGGAAGAAGGGACCATTCAGTAAGGAGTTAAGGAAACCTGGAATCTATGTACAAGCGTGTGTGTCTCCATACCCTGCGCAGGGAAACAGCAAGATGGAAAGACTTTGATGAAATGAGACAAAAATAGAAAATAAAAGTTGAAGAATAAAGCCAGGAGTGCTGGAAAAAAAGTACTGAATAAAAAGGTCCGTAGCAAAACAAAACCCCTATCCTATTCTAAAAAATGGAGGCCTACCTAACTTTCAATTCAGGACCTCGATTACAACTTTCCCCTAGGAACGCTAGTTACCAAATTTACAAAAGTTGTAGCTCCCTGGGGGAGTACAGTAACACCAATGGGTTTTAATTCGCAGATTGCAGATTTGATTTTGAAATCGAACACATGGATGGAAGTATTTTTTCGCAGAACGGATAGCGCTCTCGTCAACCGATAAAAAATGACCAATTAACTGCAGGCGAGCTATGGGGTGACCGTAGGTTACACGCCCAGTTTTTACGCTGAGTTTGCAATGTGTTAATTCGTGCATTTGTTTTCTCCACGTCGTGTGATTTTTTGCCGTCTATTATCATTTATCGCAGTTAGAATACGTGCGTAAAATTTGATGAATGACTGCTTTTTCCGTACACATCCAGACTAATAATAGGGATGCACTAAGGCCATGGCATTTTACGAAATTTAGAGCATCGAACAAAGCCACAGCCCTCATTGTAATGCAAACTTAGTTCATGACAGGAGTCTTGGGCAAAGTGATAGGTAACAAGAAAACGTGCAAAATATCATGATAACTAAAGAGTTTTTTGATGAATAAAGGAAGTTAGTGTTTTATTATGCTTTTGGCAAGTTAACAAAATCAACATGAATTTCAATTTTTGTAGTTAGCTTATTTTCATTGAAGTTGAGTTATTTCCTAGGTAAATACAATTCAAGCCAAACCAAGACACTTCAAATAAATTTCGTTTTTTGTTCACAATACCACCCGATGAAAACTGAAACGGTCGAAAGAATATTTTTTTGCGAACCTGCTCCCCGATGAAACTAAGAGTGACAGCACTAACAGCGGTAAATAAACTGAAGAATTTGTTACGTAAAATCCCGAGCTGAGGTGCAGGGGAAGTTCTATGGAAACAAGGAATGGGGAATGAAGGCGAAGAAGAGGAGGTAGTGTGGCATGGCAGATTACCTTCCAAAATAGCATTTTTGATCTTTCCTCTCTACTACAAGAACCACACATCGGAATTCCATAGCGACACAAAATGGTATTAATAGAAACCGTGGAATGCCATTAAGTCTTTTTGTGGATCGGAGTGCCTTTTCGACCTACCAACCAACCGAACAGCTAAAATTCATCTTTACTAAGATATTATACTTCACATTTTGCATGTAGACTTCAAATTACCCCAACTTGAAGCTTTTTTTAAATTCTCTGCCTGCTTTGGTAACTCCGGAAGTTTACCTTCAATAAATGAGGAATGATTCCCTGTAAAATTATTGTTTTCCGAAATACTGGGTTGAAAGAACAACCTCAATTCTTTTCATTCTGCGTGAAAAAATGTGATATGGCGTGGCTAGAGAGTAATCTAGGTTTCAATTCAAGAGTAACTTGAACATTTTGTTCGCAATTGGAGAGAAATTATAATTTAGCATACTTATATTCGAGGCAGTTGGTTGATTACGCGGTAGATCCAAAACGGCACTGCTCTCTACATGTATTTGTAGTGCGCCAATGACATCGGGGCTTAAAACAAAATTAGAAGGATCGAAGTCTATATTGGCGTAGAGGATGGTCACTTCTAACATGGTTCGCGATCACTACTCATATAAATTTACTGCATTCTGTACACAATAATACCAGCTAATAGAAACATAAGCGTGCAGTGACCTCCCAAACAAAAAACGACGTGCCGTTCGTTGCTTCGCCTATTTAACAAAGACAAATTCTATTGTCACGAGACTGTTTGGTTGGTGTACGCGTTTGCACCTCGAGCCTTGTATGAAGGAATTGGATCACCTTCTACAAAAAATATCCATATACTCGAAACAATTAAAAAATGACATGGAAACACAGAAAAATGCTATAAAGAACCTGTAAATAACATGATTAGTGGTACTCACCTAGTTAAAGTGCACACCCTTTATTTACACTCTGCGGTCATTTTATTTTCTCAACTCTTCCTTTTGTTTGCTCATCTAGAACGATTACCTTCACAATCGACGTAATCACGCTCTATTTCTTCCATTGACGCATCCTCAACACAACATTCAATAGTAAAAACTACTATCGCATGCAAATTGACAGCAAAATTCAATAGGCGCTCAATTTCATCGATTAAAAATTCCTAATACAAAAAAAAAACAGAATAACTGCTTACTTTTTAACATACACAAATGAAGAAACGTCAAACCAGTCAAGAACTTTTATCAAATTACGCGTTTTAGCAATTCTCATGTCGAAGGACTATAAAAAAATTACATCCCGAGCCAGTCGGGCAATTGACATACAACAAATTTCATTCGCCTGAAGTAAGTTGACAAGTGACTCTCAAACAAAGGCTAATCACAATTTATAGCCACGCCGTTTCACTTCACACATTAAGTGGCGCGAGTTACTAAGTTCTGATTCCTCCAGTTTTATATTCGCCATCAGCTCGAATGCGACAGGTGCATCCCTCTATTCTCAAATGCAGCACAATCGTAAATTCCCAAGGGAATTCAGCGCACTTCTGGCGCTCGTCGCGTTGATTGCACTTGTATTAATGGCTCCTTCGATACGTTCTTCATCATTTGTCAAAACCACCTGAGTGCACGTAAAATAATAGTCCGTTGGTAAAATTTCTACATTGATGGCTAAATATGCATATCTATGTCTTACAAGCTGTATTGAATTTTTCATTCAAAGCTATGTCATGTATTTTGTGTAATCAATTATCAACTACAGATGAACATCGTTATGTGTCTCCCGTTTTCTACACCTTCCCCCTGCCAATGTTTTATCCCACTAAATTCGGCACTGCTCTCCATACCATTTTTCTGAAAATGAGTGCTCTGTTAAAAAATTAAATACTCCTAATAATGCCCGAAAAAGAACTATAAAAATTACTATTAACATTCTCAAATATTTGCGTTTATTTCACACCTTTCAAATTATGTTATAAGACTTTAAACTGCTAATCAACACTTCACAAATTAATTATTTGATTCACCTAAATTTCTGTTAACCTTCGTTCCTAACTCAGCTGTAGTGATTTCAGCACTATTCATCCTCTACTTACGATATTCAATTGATTTTTATCGTCACTTTTGGTATTTTAAATGCGCCATGCGGCGTCCTATTACTTCGCCGTGTATAGAAGTTATTCTCGATAGTACGAGTAATTATTTTCGATCTACGTGCATTTGCCACCACTATTTTTCTCCTGCAACTACTTCTACTCTATTTCGAGTGGTCGACTCTGATTCTGTCTTAAGAAGGGCCGC
Organism: Platorchestia sp. MABIK; assembly: GCA_014220935.1. Classification (NCBI taxonomy): domain Eukaryota; kingdom Metazoa; phylum Arthropoda; class Malacostraca; order Amphipoda; family Talitridae; genus Platorchestia; species Platorchestia sp. MABIK. The sequence continues at coordinate 271,169 of JACJUY010000266.1, forward strand.
CCACAACTCGATGTGTCACTGTTTCATGTACCCTTTGGTGCCGATCACAAGATTTTAATTTGCTCAGCTGTTCGTGGTTTGTTCGGCATCTGCACTGATTACCCAGTTGCAAGGTCAGGAAATGTTATAAATCATTAAAATTGAACCACCCACCGGATGCATCTCCAACGGACTTGGTCAGGTAAACTTGCTCAAGTGTACCCTTTTTTCATCTCACGGAAAGCTCTATAAACCTTACATTGCCTGAACATACTACCTGTTGGCCGCCTCAAGATGAACAATGTTTCTGTTTGTCTCTATTAATGTCATCACTTTCAACCAAGTCTACCCATTGACAGCATAAACGTTGACAGCACAGCAGTTGACAGTATAAGCGTGGACAGTATAAAAGTTGACAGTACAAGAGTTGACAGTACAAGAGTTGACAGTACAAGAGTTGACAGTACAAGAGTTGACAGTTTATCAGGAAACTTTTCCTTAACATGTCTCCTAATTTATAATTAGGATCGCAAATCTTCAGGATTACAAAAATTATAAAAAATTTCATGACCTATCAAAATTATTTAAATTGTCCCGTTAAATTCATGAGATATTTTAAAAAAGTTCATGACACTATTATTTATTTAAAAAAATTTTTTAAATAGCTGAAATTTATCTTCCACCACGAAACAAAACCTCACGTTCAAAAACAACCCGACAAGTAAAAAAATTCTAGTTTCTCATCGGATGAGAGCGACTACGGTCACTTTTAACGTAAAGTTAACTCAACAGATGCGGGCAACTTCGGTCCCTTTTAACATAAAGTTAACTCAACAGATGCGGGCAGCTTCGGTCATTTTTAACATAAAGTTTACTCAACAGATGCGGGCAACTTCGGTCATTTTTAACGTAAAATTAACTTAACAGATGCGGGCAACTTCGGTCATTTTTAACGTAAAGTTAACTCAACAGATGCAGGCAACTTCGGTCATTTTTAACGTAAAGTTAACTTAACAGATGCGGGCAACTTCGGTCATTTTTAACGTAAAGTTAACTCAACAGATGCGGGCAACTTCGGTCATTTTTAACGTAAAGTTACCTCAACAGATGCGAGCAACTTCGGTCATTTTTCAAACTCATGAGATGCGGGCTAATCCGGTCACATTCCAGGCAGAGCTGCCACAGAATACCGAGCGACTTCGGACACGTTTCCCGGAGACACAGCGTACATCACAGCACACGGCAGTAAGCAATCACAATCAGCATCAGTGTGAGTGGTCAACGCATTTCATGATGCTCTCAATGCTATGCTGCAGGCAAAAAACCCTCATTCCCAGCATCGAAATTACAATGACTTCAGTATCATCATCAAGACAACTGCCCCCATTTAAGGATTGAGATTTATATTATGAACAAAATCCCAAACTTTCGACTTCACTGATAGTCATTAGGCCACCTAACATGATCTGGATGACACCAATATTTTCACCAACACCGCCATTAACAGCAGCACCACCATCGGTATATACAGGATTAAAATTGTGCCAATATCATCCAAAAGGCCACCAAAATACCCATTTAAAGTAATCGACACTCTGCGCAAATAACAGCGTTAACGTCAAAACAGGGTCTGAATAATACTAATATCACCAGCCAAACCACGTTTAATATCATTAGTTAAACCACGCATAATATCACTAGCCAAACCACGCACAATATCACTAGCCAAACCACGCGTAATATCATTAGCCAAAGTACGCACTATATCACTAGCAAAGCACGCATAATATCACTAGTCAAACCATGCGTAATATCAGCCAAGCCACGCATAATTTCAGTTAAACCACGCATAATACCAGCCACACCACGCACAATATCACAAACTAAACCCCGCAGAACAGCACCCACGACGCGCACCAGCGCCACATTACCTGCTGCCCGAAGCCCACGAGGAGCAAGTTGGCGTCGCTCCAGAGGGTGCGCGGGAGCCAGCCCTCCAGGGCCTGCCTCGTGGCCTCCGGCGTGCTGGTGCCGGTCCTGCCTGTCCAGCCCAGCCTGTTGCTGATGCGGTGCACGTGCGTGTCTACCCCTGCACGGCAGCCCGTCGTAGTCTTGTGGTCAATGGCAGCCCGTGATGAATAGTCTTAAGGCATCTCGTGATTGTCTTATGGCTTCCCGTGATGAATAATCTTAAGGCATCTCGTGATTGTCTTATGGCTTCCCGTGATGTCTTATGGCTTCCCGTGATTGTCTTCTGGCTTCCCGTGATTGTCTTATGGCTTCCCGTGATTGTCTTATGGTTTCCCGTGATTGTCTTATGGTTTCCCGTGATTGTCTTATGGCTTCCCGTGATTTTCTTATGGCTTCCCGTGATTGTCTTATGGTTTCCCGTGATGTCTTATGGCATCCCGTGATTGTCTTATGGCCAATGGCATCCCGTAATAATTTCACGGCCAAGAGTACCCACAAGTTAGAGGTGAGCACGATAGCTGTGTCACCTAACATTATCGCACTCACTCTACCTCCTTGGCGACAGGATGCAAAGCGAGTGTACGTGATGGCAGGGCAAAACTTACTTGGTTCGAGATCGTTTAGGAGATCGAACGTTTAGTGTAAAATGCACGCCCTGATTAGTAATTGGACCTCGGGAATGAGTAAATTCATTTCAATGTAAAACCATTTTCATTTCAATCTAAAATCTTGTCCCAAAATCCCATTTTCATGTATTAAAAGACCTATTACTCTTTCAAGATCGCTAAAAAATCCAAGATATATTAAGCAAACAAATATAATGACAGCAACGAACTCCATGCTTTAAGTTATGAGCAGATGTTAGGGTAAGCTCACCAATGCCCGTAACTTTGCCCCAGGCGATCTCCATGCAGAGATGCGCCATCTTGGGCCCGACTCCGGGAAGAGCACACAGTCCTTCCACGCTGCCTGGAATGTCGTGGTCGTAGTCCCGCGCCAACACGGCGCACGTCTGCTGCAGGTATACCACTTTCTTCTGCTCAGGCAATGCATAAAAGAGACTAACTAGATTATCTAGAGATACAAAAAGCTATTGCAGGTTACACTGTTGATGTCTTACGCCCTTACAATAAGGAGAGAAAATACGCAATGAGTATTGTACAGGTTTCAAAAATGATGAAACACATGAGCGAAGTGAAATTGAGCGGAGATCTTAAAACTTTTAATTGTGTAAAATGGTCAGTGATGACAAACTATGCCGAATTTGACTGCTTAATTCTTGTGCGATATCATGAGCTGGTACGACTTCCATATAAGGCCCATAGAATCATACGGTACCAAGCGCCAAATATATCTAGCGAAAATGAGTTATGGATACCGCTTTCATTCCCAAATTTTCCATTATCTGGCGAGTTGGTCGTGGGTACAGGAAGATAGCTACAAAATGTCGAATATCTCTATAAGTTGCTAAGACGCATTGGTTTTTAAATCGCCAAACATTGATGCCGTTTTCTGACGTGTTTAAATGCGGCGCTTGGTACCGTATGATTCTCAGGGCCTCGTATACACTCGAAATGTTTGAAGGTCAACAAGAAAACGCCAACAAGTGTCGGTCTACCGCCCACACAGTGAGTCCAGAAATTCCTCTAAGTTTTTAAAAACAGTCTCCCGTGGACGAGACAAGTAAACCAACGTCCAAATCGAATGTAAAATAAAATTACACTGAATGGACAAAAAATTTATTTTCAATTACATCAATCAATTGGTGTTTCTTTTGGAAATCAGATGTTAAATTTTGGGCATTGTAGGATAAATACTGCCCACCTGAGATCAGATTCACAGTCAAGTCTGTTCCCATAAAATTTGCTGACGTATTAACGAGTGTTGAGAAGCCCTTTCCACAGAAGGAAATTGACGAAAATCGAAGAATTAGGCACACAGCAATTCGTCCCATACTCTCGTTTACAAACGTGCATATATTTCGTCCAAACGTCTGTTACCGCTAAAAATTTCCAATTTATTGTTTTTAATTCTACTGAAGTAAAAATTAAAATTTGGGAACCATTCAAAGCTGTTAGGAAGATTTTTAGATGATTTTAAACAAGGAAAATATTATTTCCCGGTTTCCCAAGATGGAGAAGTTTCCTCTAGCTCGAGATCTTACATCTTTTCCATGAGAGCGTAAACTCCCACGTACACAAAAGTTGTATCCCTTACAAAACTAAAAAATATAAGACCTATTGTCTATACTGCATCTTGTGCTACGGATGGTTTAAGTTAACTATTCTTACAAAAACTAAAAACAAATCTATCACAAATCTATCTAACTTCAATAACGTCAGCATTTAACAAGAGGCCACACATGAACCACAGTACAACTGTCACAAATTCAAGAAATCAGTTGAAACCCACAGCTCAAAATTACTCACGAAGAAATATAACTGCATTTTCACGACGTCAAGCGTAACCGGGAAATTTTGACCACAAAGAGAGAGAGAAAATTGAGTAAAGGCACCTTCCAGAAGCCGACGGGTTTGATGAGAGAGCCGAGCTCGTCAGGGCACATGTCCAGCACCTGCTGCACGGTGAGGCCTCGCTGGCGCAGCCGCTGCATGGCCCCGTACGTCACCTGCGTGCCGGAGAAGCTTCACATTAGCTTTTTTAAGGCCAATATGATCAGTTTTCCAGGCTTCGTAGATCAGCCTTTGTCCGGCCAATATGATCAATTTTGTTGGCTTCAAAGATTAGCCTTTGTCCGGCCAATATGATCAATTTTGGAGGCTTCGTTGATTAGCCTTTGTCCGGCCAATATATTTAATTTTGAAGGCATTTAATATTAGCCTTTGTCTGGCTATTATGATCAGTTTGGAATTTGTATGGGTGAATATAACTGGAGGACAACCTTTGTAAATCTTTTTAACAAAAATGGACAATCTTGTCAAAATGGGAGAGAATATGTTTGAGCACTTAAGTTTTTTAAAGAAACTGGTGCAGCAACATAAAACCGTCTTTCGTGATGTACTTTAAAAAACAAACCAAGCGAAATGAAAATGAACACGGAGAAACACGCAATTCCTACGAAATCACTCAATTAGTAATGAAGAGCTCATAAATAGTTCTATTTTGCCCGACAACATTAGTGAGAATTAGTGACAACATTAGTGACAACAAGTGAGAAATGGCAAGTTTTGTTTCCTCTTTGCAGAAAGTGTGACTAGTAAATCTGTCTTGAGAAAAGCATTCCACTTGAAGCAAAGCAAAACCTCCGATTAATGAGGGTAGGAAACAGTCAAAGTCTTGGACAAGAAAAACTAAGAAACACAGCGAAGAATACACGACACAAAGTCAGAACGCTCGTGAGTTCTGTACTTGCCTCATCTTTGGTCTGGCTGCTGAGCATCAGAGACACGAGAACGTGGAATCGACGAATCTGAAACATCGCAAATAAAGTCAAATAGATAAAATGAGTACAAAAATAACTACGGTCACCGCCAGTGCAGCCGGCAAAAGCAACTGAGGCGTTAGCAACAGATAATACAGTACTCGAAAGCGAAGCACCTTCTCCACACGACCTATCTCAGCGCCCACTGTAGTGGGTGCAGTGCTCACGCATCAACGTCCTCGAGACAGACCAGTGATCGTGACTGCCGCCTTAGGCCGCCCGCCCACTGATGCGATTCTATAGGTGCGACGCCTTGCGAAATCGCATGGTTCATTTGTAGCACCGTAGGAATAGCATTGTGTTACCTAACTCACTGCCGATTGAGGCGAGTCGCATCGCATCGAATCGCATCAGTTGGCGGGCCGCCTTAGACGCAATGATACATCGTAAAAAAATGGGATAGGGTTTTCAAATAATTTCGATCGTCGTAAAGGTGCAACAGGCAACGACAGTTCTTCAAAGTCAACCTGGTTATGAATCGTGCAGCACATTTAAGTGTCAGATCTATCTTGCAGACAAGCTGGTCTCTCTGATTTTTCAGTTATGACAGTTTTATTACTTTTTTGTCTCCCCCTGCAAACCTTTCCATTTTACACCGAGAATTGCGCACATAGATATAAATTTTATGTTATGAAAATAATTTATCAGTACACAATAGTGAGAAAAAACGTTTTGGGGCTAGAAATTTTCTTTATTGATAAATACAGTGTCGCAAATCCAGCCTTGCTCCTTACCAGAGTCCCGTGCAAAACAATCTATATCTTGCACAGTTA